>JAREIK010000856.1:0-32611 GCA_029783825.1 Sapria himalayana | reverse complement strand
TTTGCAAATATATTTTAAAAATATTTATCTTATTAATAATTGTTTATTATATTTTTATGATCATTATTATAATATATACCAATAAAATAATTTATATTGAATTTATATTATATTTTATTATTATTATTATTAACTTCATATTATATTCACTTTTCAAAAAAAAATTAAAAATTATTATATTTTCAAAGGTTATAACCATCAAAAATTAGAAAAAATAACAAAAATACTTTATTTTATTTTATTTTTTAAATAAAACTTATAAATCACTAAATGACTAAATACTAAAATGACTAAACTCCTAATCTACCAAGCTCATAAATACTCAAAACATTAAATTATTATAGTCTAATAATAAATCATAATTTTAATTTTTATTAGTATTGATTATAATTTTTAATATTCATTTTAATTATTTATCAGTTTATTTTTATAGAAATATTAATTACAAAATAAATTATTAGTGAGATAGATATAATTTATATAATTAATTTTTCATAAAAAAATATATATGCTTATAAAAAAGGCAAAATTTTAAAAATAAAAATTTATTTTTTATTAATATATCTTATTTTGATTTTGAATCATTTTAGATTTTACAATTATATTTTAATTTATATCATTCTTATTAATACTAGTTTTTAATTAATTTATTATTAAGTCATATATTTTGCTTTGCTCTTGAATCATTTTAGGTTTTGATATTATATTTTAAGTAATATCAATCTTATTCATAATAAATTTTTAATTTATTTTTTAATAATTATTAGAATATCTATGAATAAAATTTTTTATATTGAATTTATATGGATATATAATTATTATGATTATTATAAATAAATATTACATTCACTTTTGAAAAAAATTTTAAAATTATTATATTTTCAAAGGTTATATAACCTTTGAAAATATCAAAAAATAAAAAAAAATAATTTTTTTGATATTTTTTTATATATAACACCTATAGACCACTAAATGCATACACAGTTAAATCAGTAAACTCCTAAACCTCGTAATGCCAAAATACATAAACCATTAACCGCTATATACTACTTAATAATTAATAAATCTAATTTTTAATTCTATTTATTATTATTTTAAATATTCATTTTAATTATTTATTAGTTTATTTTTATAGAAATATTTATTACAAAATAAATTATGAGTGTAACAAATATAATTTAAAAAATATATATGCATATAAAAGAAGTAAAAATTTAAAAATTAAAAATTGTTATACAGAAATATATTTTTCTATAATTTTGAATCAATTTGGGGTTTGTAATTATTTTTTAATTAATATCTATCTTAATATCAAGAGTTTATAAATTTAATTTTGATCATTATTATAATATATATCAATAAAATTGTTTATATTGAATTTATATGATATATAATTATTAATATTAAAATAACTAAGTATTGTATTCACATTTCAAAAAATTTTAAATATTATTATATTTTCAAAGGTTATAACCTATGAAAATTAGAAAAAATTACAAATTTTTTTTGTTATTTTATTTTTAAAATAAAACCTATAAACCACTAAATTCCTAAAAACATAAATTGCTAAACTCCGAAATGACAAAACTTCTAAATATTTAAACTATTAAATAGGTGTACATTAATAATAAATCCTAAATCTCATTTTAATTTTTATTCAGTATAATTTTAAGTTTTTATTTTAATTATTTATCAGTTTATTTTTATAGAAATATTAATTACAAAATAAATTATTAGTGAGATGGATATAATTTAAATTAAACCTGTATACCCTAAATAAAAAATAATAAATGTCTTTTTTTTCATTATAATTTTAAATATTCATTTTAATTATTTATTTGTTTATTTTTATATAAATATTAATTAAAAAAATCAATTATGAGTTAGACAAATATAATTTATGTAAATTATTTTTAACCAAAAAAATATAGATAAACTTTTTAAAAATAAAAAAAGTACAAAATAAAAAATTATTATATAGTAATATATTTTGGTTTGCTTATGAATCATTTTATGTTTTATATTTATATTTTAATTGATATCTATCTTATTAATAATAGATTATTAATATACTTTTTGATCATTATTAGAATATAAATCACTAAAATTGTTTATATTGAATTTATATGATATATAAATATAACGTTTATTATAACTAAATATTGAATTTGCTTTTGAAAAAATTTAAAAATTATTATATTTTCAAAAGTTATAAACTTTGAAAATTTCAAAAAAAAATAAAAATAAATTTTTTGTTATTTTAATATTTAAATAAAACCTATAAACCACTTAATGCATACATAATTAAATCAGTATACTGATAAACTTCGTAATACCTAAATACATAAACCATTAATCCAATATATAATACATAATAATTAATAAATCTAATTTTTAATTTCTATTTATTATAATGTTAAATATTCATTTAATTATTTATTAGATTATTTTTATATAAATATTTATTACAATATAAATTATGAGTAAGACAAATATAATTTAAATAATTTATTTGTAATCAAAAAATATATATACTATTATAAAAGAAGTAAAATTTAAAAATTAAAAATTATTATCCAGCAATATATTTTACTTTAATTTTGAATCAATTTGTGTTTTGTAAAGAATTTTTATTTAATATCTATCTTATTATTAATTGTTTATTAATTTAATTTTTGATCATTATTATAATAACTATCAATAAAATTGTTTATATTGAATTTATATGATGTATGATTATTAATAATATTATAATTAAATATTGTATTCACATTTTTGAAAATTTTAAATTTCAAAACCATTAAACTGCTATACATTAATAATAAATCATAAATCTCATTTTAATTTTTATTCAGTATAATTTGAAATTTTTATTTTAATTATTTATTAGGTTATTTTTATAGAAATCTTAATTAAAAAATAAATTATTACTGAGACAGATATAATTTAAATAATTTATATTTCATCAAAAAAAATATAAGCTTATAAAAATAGGCACACTTTTAAAAACAAAAATTTATTATTTAGTAAAATGTTTTATTTTGATTTTGTATCATTTTAGATTTTGCAATTATATTTTAATTTATATCATTTTATTTAATAATAGTTTATTAATTATTTATTGATAATTTTTATAATATCTATTAATAAAAAATATTTATATTGAGTTTACATTATATATAATTATTAAGATTATTATAACTAAATAATATATTCACATTTAAAAAAATTAAAAATTATTATATTTTCAAAGGTTATAATTTTCAAAAATTAAAAAAAACAAAAAATAATTTTTTTTGTTTTTTCATTCTTTAAATAAAAACTATAAATCACTAAAGGCATAAACACTTAGATCACTAAACCCTAAACTACCTAAATACCTAAACCATTAAAACTGTTTATCTGAATAATAAATAATAAATCTCACTTTTATTTTATTCAATATAATTTTAAATATTCATTTTAATTATTTTTTAGTTTATTTTTATAGAATTATAAATTACAAAATATATTATGAGGAAGACAAATATAATTTTAAAAAATACTTTTAAGAACAAAAAATATAAACTTATAAAAAGAATCAAAACAACATAAACATTATTATTTAGTAATTTATTTTACTATGATTTTAAATAAATTTAGATTTTGCAAATAAATTTTAAATAATATATATCTTATTTATAATAGTTTATTAATTTATTTTTTGATCATTAATATAATATCTATCAATATAATTGTTTATATTAAATTTATATGATATATAATTATTATTATTATCATAACTAAATATAGTATTCACATTTAAAAAAATTTAAAAATTGTTATATTTTCAAAGGTTATAACCTTTAAAAATGAGAAAAAATAACAAAAAATAAATTTTTTGATATATCATTGTTTAAATAAAACTTATAAACCATTAAATACCTAAACACATAAATTTCTAAACTCATAAACCTCAAAGCCCCTAAATACTTAAATCATTAAACTCGTAAACCTTAAATATAATTTAAATAATTTATTGAAATATTAATCACAAAATAAAATATGTGTGATACAAATATAATTTTAATAATTTATGTTTTATCAAAAAAATATATAATCTAATAAAATGAAGCAAAAACTAAAAAACAAAATTTATTATTTAGTTATAAATTTACTTTGATTTTTAATCATTTTAGTTTTTGTAATTAAATTTTAATTAATATCTATCATATTAATAATAGTTTATTAATTTATTTTTTAATAATTGATATAATATCTATCAATAAAATTGTTTATATTTAGTTTATATTATATATTGTTATAATTATAATAATAATTATTATTATTAAATATTGTATTCATATTTTTAAAAAATTTTAAAATTATTATATTTTCAAAGGTTATAATCTTTGAAAATTTTAAAAAATATCAAAAATAATTTATTTGTTATTTCATTGTTTAAATAAAACCTATAAACTACTAATTTCCTAAATACCTAAATGAATAACTTCTAAATCTCGAAAACCCTAAATAGATAATTTTTATAATCAGATATATCTTAAATAATAAACAATATATCACATTTTTATTTTTTTCATTATAATTTTAAATATTCATTTTAATTATTTATTTGTTTATTTTTATATAAATATTAATTACAAAATAAATTATGTGTAGACAAATATAATTTATATAAATTATTTTCCATCAAAAAAATATAGATAAACTTATTAAATGAAAAAAAAATTAAAAACAAAAAATTATTATATAATAATATAATTTGTTTTGCTTCTGAATCATTATTGGTTTTGTAATTATATATTAATTGATATCTATCTTATTAATAATAGATTATTAATTTATTTTTTGATCATTATTAGAATAATTATCAATAAAATTGTGTATATTGAATTTATATGATATTTAAATATAATTAATATTATAACTAAATATTGAATTCACTTTTGAAAAAAATTTTAAAATTATTATATTTTCAAAGTTTATAACCTTTGAAAATGTTAAAAAATAAAAATATATATTTTTTTTTGATATTTCATTGTTTAAATAAAACCTATAAACCACTAAATGCCTAAACACTTAAATCAATAACTCCTAAATCTCTAAAACCCTAAATAATAAATAATAATCCTTTTAAACTGGTAACCCAAAATAATAAATCTCAATATTATTTTTTTCATTATAATTTTAAATATTCATTTTAATTATTTATTTGTTTATTTTTAAATAAATATTATTTACAAAATAAATTATGAGTTAGACAAATATAATTTATATAAATTATTTTTCATTAAAATGATAAATAATTTTTTTTAAAAGAAAAAAAAATTTCAAAACAACAAATTATTATATAGTAATATATTTTGCTTTCTTCTGAATCATTTTTATATAGTAATATATTTTTCATCTAAATATTATTATTTAGTAATATATTTTGATTTGATTTTTATTCATTGTGTTATATAAATATATTTTAATCATTATTTATATTATTAATAATATTTTATTATTTTAATTTTTAATCATTATTATATTATCTATCATTAAAATTGTTTATATTGAATTTATATGATATATAATTAGTAAGATTAATATAATTATACATAGTATTCACATTTCAAAAAATTTTTAAAATTATTTGTGTTATGTAAATATAATATATATATATATATATATAATATTTGTCTAACTCAATTTATTTTGTAATTAATATTTATATATAAATAAACAAATAAATAATTATAATGTATATTTAAAATTATAATGAAAAAAAAATAAGATTTATTATTTATTATTTAGGGATATCGGTTTAAATTATATTAAATCTGTCTCACTAATAATTTATTTTGTAATGAATATTTCTATAAAAATAAACTGATAAAAAATTAAAATAAAAATTTAAAATTATACTGAATAAAAATTAATATGAGATTTTTTATTTATTATTAATGTATACCAGTTTAATGGTTTAAGTATTTATAGGTTTTGTCTTTTAGGAGGTTAGCGATTTAGGTTTTTAGGCATATAGTGGTTTATTGGTTTTATTTAATCAATAAAATAACAAAAGAAATTGAAATTTTTTCTAATTTTCATAGGTTATAACCTTTGAAAACAAATAATATTTAAAATTTTTTGAAATGTGAATATAATATTTAGTTATAATAGTATTAATAATTATATATGATATAAATTCAATATACATAATTTTATTGATAGAAATTATAATAATGATTAAAAATTAAATTAATAAACTATTAATAATAAGATAGATATCAATTAATATATAATTACAAAACCTAAAATGATTCAGAAGCAAACCAAAATATTTTACTATATAATAATTTTTTGCTTTAAATTTTTTTTTATTTTAAAAAGTTTATCTATAGTTTTTTGATGAAAAACAATTTATATAAATTATATTTGACTAAATTTATTTTGTAATTCATATTTATATATAAATAAACAAATATATAATTAAAATGAATATTTAAAATTATAATTAAAAAAAAATGAGATTTATTATATATTATTTAGGAATACCAATTTAATTTAGATTAGATCTGTCTCACTAATAATTTATTTTGTAATTAATATTTCTATAAAATTAAATTGATAAATAATTAAAATAAAAATTTAAAATTATAATGAATAAAAATTAAAATAAGATTTATTATTTATTATTAATCTATACCAGATTAATGGAATAAATATTTAGAGGTTTTGTCATTCAGGAGTTTATCAATAAATGTTTTTAGACTTTTAGTGGTTTATAGGTTTTATTTAAAAAATAAAATAATAATAAATATATTTTTATCATTTTTTAATATTTTCAAATGTTATAACCTTTCAAAATATAATAATTTTTAAATTTTTTTCAAAAGTGAATACAATATTTAGTTATAATGATCATTATATTTATATATCATATAAATTCAATATAAACAATTTTATTGATAAATATTCTAATAATGATCAAAAAATAATTTAATAATCTATTATTAATAAGATAAATTTCTATAAAAAAAAATAGATATCAATTAAAATATATTTAAAAAATCTAAAATGATTCAAAATAAAAGCAAAATATATTACTATATAATAATTTTTTGTTTATAAATTTTTTTTTCTTCTAAAAAGTTTATTTATAATTTTTTGATGAAAAGTAATATATATAAATTATAATTGTCTAACTCAATTTATTTTGTAATTAATATTTATTTATAAATAAACAAATAAATAATTAAAATGAATATTTAAAATTATAATAAAAAGAAAATAAGATTTATTATTTATTATTTATTATTTAGGCATACCGGTTTAATTTAAATTAGAACTGTCTCACAAAAAATTTATTTTGTAATTAATATTTCTATAAAAATAAACTGATATATAATTAAAATAAAAATTTAAAATTATACTAAATAAAAATTAAAATGAGATTTTAGATTTTTTATTAATGCATACCAGTTTAATGGTTTAAGAATTTAGAGGTTTTGTCGTTAAAAGTTTATCGATTTATGTTTTTAGGCTTTTAGTGGTTTATAGGTTTTATATGAAAAAAAAAATAACAAAAAAAATTTCTATATTTTGTTATGAATTTCATAGGTTATAACCTTTGAAAATATAATAATATTTACAATTTTTTGAAATGTAAATACAATATTTAGTTATAATAATATTAATAATTATATATCATATAAATCAATATAAATAATTTTATTGATAGATAATATAAAAATGGTCAAAAATTAAATTAATAAACTATTAATAAAAAGATAGATATTATTTAAAAAATATTTACAAAACCCAAATTGATTCAAAATTAAAGTAAAATATATTACTAGATAATAATTTTTAATTTTTAATTTTTTACTTCTTTTATAAGCGTATATTTTTTTAAAAAAATAAATTAATTATATTATATTTGTCGCACTCATACTTTATTTTGTAATAATTATTTCTATAAAAATAAACTAATAAATAATTAAACGGAATATTTAAAATTATAATAAATAGAAATAAAATTATATTTATTAATTATTAAGTAGTATATAAAAGTTTAATGGTTTATGTTTTTAGGCATTACGGTGTTTAGAAGTTTATTGATTTAACTGTGTATGCAATTAGTGGTTTATAGTTTTTATTTAAATAATAAAATAAGAAAAATTATTTTTATATTTTTTTGATATTTTCAAAGGTTATAACCTTTGAAAATATAATAATTTTTAAATTTTTTTTAAAAAGTGAATAAATATTTATTTATAATAATCATAATAATTATATATCATATAAATTCAATATAAACAATTTTATTGATAGATCTTCTAATTATTATCAAAAAATAAATTAAGAATCTATTATTAATAACATTGATATTACTTAAAATATAATATCAAAACATAAAATGATTCAAAAGCAAAGCAAAATATATTACTTAATAATAATAATAATAATTTGTTTTTAAATTTTTATTCTTTTTATAAGCTTATCTATTTGTTAATGAAAGATAATTTTTATAAATTATATTTTTAACTCATAATTTATTTTATAATTAATATATATATATATATATATATAAATATATAGATAAACACATAACTAAATAATCAAAATAAATTTTTAAAATTATAATGAAAACAAATAAAAATGAGATTTATTAATTATTATTTAGGGTATACCGGTTTAAAGGATTATCTATATAGGGGTATCGAGATTTTGTAGTTTATTGATTTATGTGTTTATGCATTTAGTGGTATATAGGTTTTATTTAAACAATAAAATAAAAAAAATATATATATTTTTTCACATGTTAAAAAGGTATAATATTTGAAAATATAATAATTTTAAAATTTTTTTCAAAAGTAAATATATTATTTAATTATAATAAATATTTAATATATATATCATATCAATTCAATATAAACATTTTTATTGATAAATATTATAATAATGATAAAAAAATAATTTAATAATCTATTATTAATAAGTTAGATATCAATTAAAATATAATTACAAAACCTAAAATGATTCAGAATCAAATCAAAATATATTACTATATAATAATTTTTTGTTTTTAGTTTTTTGTTCTTGTAATTAGTTTATCTATATTTTTTTGTTGACAAATAATTTATATAAATTATATTTGTATAACTTATACTTTATTTTGTAATTAATATTTATATAAAAATAAACAAATAAATAATTAAAATGAATATTTAAAATTATAATGAAAAAAAAATGAGATTTATTATTTATTATTTAAAGTATACTGGTTAAATTTAAATTATATCTGCCTCACTAAAACTTATTTTTGTAATTAATATTTTTATAAAAAATAAACTGATAAATAATTAAAATAAAAATTTAAAATTATTACTAATAAAAAATTAAATTGAGATTTATGATTTATTATTAATGTACAACAATTTAATGGTTTAAGTATTTAGATGTTTTGTCATTTAGGAGTTTAGTAATTTATGTTTTTAGGCATTTAGTGGTTTATAGGTTTTATTTAAATAATGAAATAACAAAAAAAAATTGTAATTTTTTCTCATTTTCATATGTTATGACCTTTGAAAATATAATAATATTTAAAATATTTTGAAATGTGAATACAATATTTAGTTATGATAATATAAATAATTATATTGATATAATTTCAGTATAAACAATTTTATTGATAGATAATATAATAATGATCAAAATTTAAATTAATAAACTATTAATAAAAAGATTGATATTAATTAAAAAATATTTACAAAACCCAAATTGATTCAAAATTAAAGTAAAATATATTACTGGATAATAATTTTTAATTTTTAAATTTTTACTTCTTTTATAATCATATATATTTTTTGATTAAAAATAAATTAATTAAAATATATATGTCACACTAATAATTAAATTTGTAATAAATATAACTATAAATAAAACTAATAAATAATTAAAATGAATATTTAAAATTATAATAAATATAAATAAAAATTAGATTTATTAATTTTTAAGTAGTATATAGCGGTTTAATGGTTTATGTATTTAGGCATTATGAGGTTTAGGAGTTTACTGATTTAACTGTGTATGCTTTTAGTGGTTTATAGGTTTTATTAAAAAAATAAAATAATAAAAAATTTATTTTTATTATTTTTTGATATTTTCAATGGTTATAACCTTTGAAAATATTATAATTTTTAAATTTTTTTTAAATGAATACAATATTTGGTTATAATAATCATTATATTTATATATCATATAAATTCAATTTAAATAATTTTATTGATAAATATTCTAATAATGATCAAAAAATAAATTAATAATCTATTATTAATAAGATAGATATCAATTAAAATATAATTACAAAACCTAAAATGATTCAGAAGGAGAGCAAAATATATTACAATATAATAAATTTTGGATTTTATTTTTTTATTCTTTTTATGAGTTTATGTATATTTTTCGACGCAAAATAATTTATATAAATTATATTTGTCTAACTCATAATTTATTTTGTAATTAATATTTATATAAAAATAAACAAATAAATAATTAAAATAAATAATTTAAATTATAATGAAAAAAATAATATTGAGATATATTATTTATTATTTAGGGTATACTAGTTTAAAATGATTATCTTTTTAGGATTTTAGAGATTTAGGAGATATTTATTTAAGTGTTTAGGCATTAAGTGGTTTATAGGATTTATTTAAACAATGAAATAACAAAAAAATTATTTTTGATATTTTTTCACATTTTCAAAGCTTATAACCTTTGAAAATATAATAATTTTAAAATTTATAAAAAATGTGAATACAATATTTTGTAATAAAAATCAAAATAATTATATATAATCTAAACAAAATATAATGAATTTTATTGATAGATTTTAATTAAATTATCAAAAATATATATTAATAAACTATTATTAATAAGATAGATATAAATTAAAATATATTTGCAAAATCTTAAATTATTCAAAATCAAAGTAAAATTTATTACTAAATAATAATTTTTGTTTTTTTGTTTTTGCTTCTTTTTATAAGCATATATAATTAATTTAAAAAATAAATTATTTAAATTAAATTTGTATCCCTCATAATTTATTTTGTAATTAATATTTTAATAAATTATTTAAATTATAATTAAGGTTTACAAGTTTAAAGGTTTAAGTATTTAGGGGCTTTTGTGTTAAGGAGTTTAGAGGTTTATAAGTTTTATTTAAACAATGATATAACATAAAATTTATGTTTTTTAATTTTTTCTAATTTTTGAAGGTTATATCCTATGAAAAAATAATAATTTTTAAATTTTTTTCAAATGTAAATATAATATTATTTTATAATAATCTTCATAAATATAAGTCATTTAAATTCAATATAAATAATTAGATTTTTAGATATTATTATAATGATCAAAAAATAAATTAATAAACTATTATTAGTAAAATAGATCTTATTTAAAAAGTATTTGCAAAATCTAAATTTATTCAAATCAAAGTAAAATATATTACTAAATAATAATTTTTTTAATGTTTTGCTTTTTTTATAAGTTTATATTTTTGTTATTAAAAATTAATTATTTAAATTATATTTGTCTAACTTATAATTTATTTTGTAATTTATAATTGTATAATAATAAACTAATAAATAATTTAAATGAATATTTAAAATTATTATGAATACAAATAAAATTGAGATTTATTATTTATTATTCAGGATATACCGATTTAATTGTTTAAGTATTTAGGTGTTTTGTGGATTAGAAGTTTAGTGATTTAATTGTTTAGACATTTAGTGATTTATAGTTTTTATTTAAAGAATGAAAAAACAAAAAATTTAATTTTTTGATTTTTTTAATTTTTGAAGGTTATAACCTTTGAAAATATAATAATTTTAAATTTTTTGTAATTGTGAATATAATATTTAGTTATACTAATCTTAATAATTATATATAATGTAAACTCAATATTAATAATTTTATTAATAGATATTATAATAATGATCAATAAAGAAATTAATAAATTAGTATTTATAAGAATGATATAAATTAAAATATATTTCTAAAATCTAAAATGATTCAAAATCAAAATAAGATATATTACTAAATAATAATTATTTATTTTTAAAAATTTGCCTTTTTTTATCAGCATTTTTTTAATCAAAAACAAATTATTTAAACTATATATTTGGCACTAATAATTTATTCTCTAATTAATATTTCTATAAAAAAAACTGATAAATAATTAAAATTAATATTTCAAATTATAATGTATACTAATAAAAATTAGATTTATGATTTATTATTTGGACTATACTAATTTAATGTTTTATGTATTTATGCACTTCGGGGTTTTGGAGTTTAGTCATTTTAGAATTTAGTCATTTAGTGGTTTATAGGTTTTATATAAAAAATAAAATAACAAAAAATTTATTTTTGTTATTTTTTCTCATTTTTGAATGTTATAAACTTTGAAAATATAATAATTTAAAATTTTTTTTTGAAAAGTAAATATAAGATGAAGTAATAATAATCATAATAATTATATATCATATAAATTCAATATAAACTATTTTATTGATATTTATTATAATAATGATCATAAAAAAATAATAACCAATTATTAATAAGATAAATATTGTTTAAAATATATTTACAAAACCTAAAATAACTTAAAATCAACGTAATATATTTTACTAAATATTAATTTTAAATTTTTAAATTTTTAAATTTTTAAATTTTTAAATTTTTAAATTTTTAAATTTTTAAATTTTTAAATTTTTAAATTTTTAAATTTTTGAATTTTTGTATCTATTTATAAGCCTATATAAATTTTTTATGAAAAATAAATTATTTAAATTATATTTCTCATTAATAATTTATTTTTTCATTTATATTTCTATAAAATTAAACTAAAAATAATTAAAATGTATATTTAAAATTATAATGAATACTAATAAAAATGAGATTTATAATTTATTATTTAGGGTATAACTATTTAATTGTTTAAGTTTTTTGTGGTTTTGGGGTTAAGGAGTTTATTGATTTATATGTTTACACATTTTAGTGTTTATTGGTTTTATTTAATCAATGAAATACGAAAAAAAATTATTTTTATGAATTTTCGTAATTTTCAAAGGTTAAGACCTTTGAAAATATATTAATTTTTTAATAGTTCTAAAATATGAATACAATACTTTGTTATAATAATCTTAATAAGTATATTTGTTGTAGTTTCAATATAAAAAAATGTATTAATATATATTATAATAATGATTGCAAAATAAATTAATAAACTATTATTAATAAGATAGATATTAATTAAAATATATTTGTAGAACCCAAAATAATTCAAAATCAAAGTAAATTATATTACTAAATAAAATTTTAAATTTTTGAAATTTTGTTTATTTTTTATAAGCTTATTTTTTTTTGATAAAAAATAATTTATTTAAATCATATCTGTCTCACTCAATATTTATTTTGTAATTAATATTTCTATAAAAATAAACTACTAATAATTAAAATGAATATTTATAATTATAATGAATACAAATAAAAATGAGATTTATTATTTATTATTTAAGTTATATAGGTTTAATGGTTTAAGTATTTAGGGGGTTTTGGGGTTTAGGAGTCTAGAGATTTAGATGTTTAGGCATTTCGTGGTTTATAAGTCTTATTTAAATAATAAAATAATAAAAAATTATTTTTTTGATTTTTTTTATGATTTTTGAAGGTTATAACCTTTGAAAATATAATAATTTTAAAATTTTTTTCATATGTAAATATAATATTTAGTTAAAATAACTTAATAATCTTAAGAAATTTTAATTGAATATAAGTAATTTTATTGTTCGATATTATAAAAATGATCAAATAATAAATTAATAAACTATTATCAATAAGATTGATCGCAATTAAAATATAATTGCAAAACCTATATATAATGATTCAAAATCAAAGTATAATATATTACTAAATAATAATTTTTTGTTTTTAAATTTTTACTTCTTTATATAAGCTTATTTTTTTATGATTAAATATAAATTATTAAAATTATATTTGTCTCTCATTATTTATTTTGTGATTGATATTTCTATAAAAAATAAACTAATAAATAATTAAAATAAATATTTAAAATAATAATGAATACCAATAAAAATGAGATTTATGAATTATTATATATGGTATACATGTTTAATGGTTTGATTATTTAGGTGTTTTGTCGTTTAGAAGTTTAGCAATTTATTTTTTTAGGCTTTTAGTGGTTTATAGGTTTTATATATATAAAAAAAATTTAAAATTCTATTTTTTATTTTTTCTGATTTTTAAAGGTTATAACCTTTGAAAATAGAATAATTTTTAAAATTTTTTGAAATGTAAATACCTTGTATAATTATATTAATCTTGCTAATTATATATCATATAAATTCAATAAATAATTTTAATGATAGATATTATAATAATGATCAAAAATTAAATTAATAAACTATTATTAATAAAATAAATATTAATTAAAATATATTTACAAAACACAAAATGATTCAAAATCAAATCAAAATATATTACAAAATAATAATATTAAATTTTTAAAATTTTTTTTCTTTTTATAAGCATATATTTTTTTTATTAAAATAAATTATTTAAATAATATTTGTCGCACTCAAAATTTATTTTGTAATTAATTTTTCTAAAAAATAAAACTATAAATAATTAAAATGAATATTTATAATTATAATAAATAGAAATAAAAATTAGATTTATTATTTATTAAGTAGTATATAGTTGTTAAATGGTTTATGTATTTAGGAGTTTCAGGATTTAAGAGCTTACTAATTTAAGTAAATAAGCATTTCCTAATCTATATGATTTATTTAAAAAATGAAATAACAAATAATTTATTTTTATTATTTTTTCTAATTTTCTAAGGTTATAACCTTTGAAAATATAATAATTTTTAAATTTTTTTTAAAAGTGAATTCAATATTTAGTTATTATAATCATTATATTTATATATCATATAAAATCAATATAAACTATTTTATTGATAAATATTCTAATAATGATCAAAAAATAAATTAATAATCTATTATTAATAAGATAGATATCAATTATAATATAATTACAAAACCTAAAATGATTCAGAAGCAAATCAAAATATATTACTATATATTAATTTTTTGTTTTGAATTTATTTTTTCTTTTTAAAAGTTTATCTATATTATTTTGATGAAAAATAATTTATATAAATTATATTTGTGTAACTTATAATTTATTTTGTAATTAATATTTATATAAAAATAAACAAATAAATAATTAAATTTGAATATTTAAAATTAAAATGAAAACAAAAATGAGATTTATTCTTTATTATTTAGGATATCCCGGTTTAATTTAAATTAGATCTATCTCACTAATAATTTATTTTGTAATTAATATTTTTATAAAAATAAACTGATAAATAATTAAAATAATAATTAAAATTATACTGAATAATTAAAATAATTTATTTTGTTCCTCTCTCAATTCTAGAATGATTGCTAAAGCTCTAACAGAAATAATAGGAGCTTTTACATTATCTCTATTATGTCTCATCATATTTGATGTTGAATCACTAGCTATCAAAAGAAATTTGACTCAAGTACGCTAACAGTTTAAACCAAAGTTGTACCCCTATGTGTTGAAAATTCTAGTTGTTGAGGATGTAATTTATATTGATTATTGTAATTTCTTCTAAAATATCTTTCATGCACACACTCAAAGCAATTTATTTAAAACATACTTCACCTCTAAAAAAATAACCACCTTGTAGCCTATTAGAACAAACTAGCCCCATGGTGGTTTGAGCAGGGCAAGAAGTATGGGCTCTCTTTTAATCAAGAATCAAAAAATTTATTTTATTGGCATGTCTAAGCCTTTTTTTCATATCCTCATGGATATGAAAAGTATCATTTCTATCTTTTTATCTTAAATGAATTATGGATACAAGCTCAGAATACCCAAAAAGGCGTAAATGAATCTTATTCAAATGTATAAAAGGTTTTAATCATTACTCAAAATATTAATCTTGCATATTGACACTTGAGGTCACAAATCAAAGGAAAAAGCCATGGTGATAATTTCAATCCCAAGAATTTTAGCTATAGAAAGTTATGAAGAGTAGTACTCGAGATTTAACTATTTCTAGGGTCATGACTTTTGCTCTTGAGGAATGTCCAAAGTTACAATCATTCCTAGTCCAATGACTTTGCAATATAAAGATAAAATGCACAAGCTATGGTCATATCCAATACTGTGACCCAGTATTATAGTTATTAAATATGTATTCATGATAATTCTTAGTGCCATAACAATATGTTCAACAGAGAGATACAAGTTATGTCATATTCTCATCGATATGATTTTGTGTTATAGAAACAAAATATACAATCATGACCATTGCTAATGCTACAATAATCTAAAGCAAGAAAGAGACTGAATCCATAACTCACCCCTTGAGTCATGACTTTGTGTTACATATACAAAAATATAAATCTGTTAAATTCCTAAAAGTTATGAATTTCAATTTAAATTTAACACTAAATTATTTGATTATAAAAGTGCAAAACATGAGATTTAGGTTAGGGTTTATGGATTAGGGTTATAGTTTATGGTTTAAGGTTTAGGATTTAAAGTTTAGGGTTTATGGTTTTTTTTGTTTTTTTAGGAAAATACACACTTTATTTATCATTTAGGCACACAACTTACAAGAGACTAAAAAGCTGACTAATTTAGGCCAGCCCACCAAATCCTATGCACCTTAATGATTCTATTCAAAAAATACATAAAAAAACATAATGCCTAATAATTCCAAGCATATGAATACAACTAAAATCACCTGGCATTCCCGGACATCAAAGTTGGCATTGAGTCATTATGCGCACTGCGTCCTTTCCATTCGGATTTGTCCAATCCGTTTGGAGGAACCTGAATGAAGCACCATAGTAAAACTATGCAAATATAAGATTGTGCATTTTTGTGACATGCAGCATCAAGCGTTTGCCTATGTCATTGCTATGCAATGGAATACATATAAAACTGAATACCCATAAATCCACAAGTCCATATCTACGAAACTTTGTCAATTCATTCTCACCACTGAATTCCACATTCTTTTGCTCCAATGAGACTCAAAAGAGTATCTCTTGGGTTAGAATGTTTCCTCCACAAGCTCCAAGAAATGGTTGTATATTACACCGACAAAATATCTAAAAATATGCATGCATCGGTGTGCATGTGTGATGAGGTCCATCTCATAGTCTAATTATCTACGCGTACAACCATGCAAGAATACAAGTAAAATTACAAAATGCTATAAAGTTGGGTATTCTGCTTTCGTGAGTGTAGCATAGCCTAATGTGTATTTACAAAATACATTAGTGGGCCCCACTTAAAGATACTCATGGGTCCAGTTGCCCTCATTCCATGCACATAGAGAACAGACAAGATTGTGTGTGTGAGTATGTCATGATCCGTCTCTACAAGTACATGGTGCATACAAAGTCCAAAAAAAAGACTACAAACATAAACTACAAGTTTGAATCTTTCACTCCCGTGTGGCTGGTCTGGACTCCATTCCTTACTAGCCCTGCTTGGTGATGCTTCGGATTTTGCCAGCTCTCCAATTAATCATGGATTACCCGCCACTCATTTTGTGCGACGATTGGGTGGCCCTCTATGCTGTCTGATACGGCTATTGGGACCCACTCCTAGCTCCTCTTGGGTTTACTCCCGAACAATTTGCTTGGTCTCGTCAGTTGTCTGAATGTTATCATCCCGGCTTGTTAGTGGAGCCCTCTACAAGCTGGTGGCCCATACTTCTGGCTACTTCCTGGACTTCTGGCCACTCTAAATGCTACACCAAAATGGACAAGAATATGTGCACATGTGTACTGTGGTTCGTCGCTATGTGTGTGTGGTGCAGCAGTATCAGGGTTAGAAGTTTAGTAATTTAAGTATTTAGGTATTTTGTGGTTTATAGGCTTTATTTAAATAATTAAATAACAAAAAAATTATTTTTATGATTTTTTCTCATTTTCAAGGTTATAACCATTGAAAATATTATAATTTTTAATTTTTTTTTGAATGTTAATACAATATTTAATTATAATAATCAAAAAAATTAAATATCATATAAATTCAATATAAATATTTTTATTGATCGATATTATAATACTGATCATAAAATATATTAATAAACTATTTTTAATAAGATACATATTAATTAAAATATATTTGCAAATCCTAAAACGATTCAAAATCAAAGTAAAATTTATTACTAAATAATAATTTTTTAATTTTAAAATTTTGATTCTATTTATAAGCTAAAATATTTTTTTGATGAAAATAAATTATTTATATTATATTTGTCTCATTCATAATTTTATTTTGCAATTAATATTTCTATAAAAATAAACTAATAAATAATTAAAATTAATATTGAAATTATAATGAATACATATAAAAATGAGATTTAAGATTAATTATTTAGGATATACCGATTTAATGGTTTAAGTATTTAAGAGTTTAGGATTTAGCGATTTAAGTGTTTAGGCATTTAGTAGTTTATGTGTTTTATTTAAAAAATGAAATAACTAAAAAAAAATTTAAATTTTTTATCAATTTTGAAGGTTATAACCTTTATAAATATAATAATTTTTAAATTTTTTTCAAATGTGAATATAATATTTAGTTATAAAAAATTTAATAATTATATATCATGTAAATTAAAAATAAACAATTTTATTGATAGATATTAATAAACTAAATATAATTATAAATATAATAATGATCAAAAAATAAAGTAATAAACTATTATTTATTGATAGATATTTATATATTATTTATTATATACTTAATCCTTTAAAGATGGTTTAAATGTTTAAGTATTTAAGGGTTTTGGGTTTTAGGAATTTAATGATTTAAGTGTTTAGGGATTTAGTAGTTTATAGATTTTATATAAATAATAAAATAATAAAAAATTTATTTTTGTGATTTTATCTCATTTTCAAAGATGATAACCTTTAAAAATATAATAATTTTTAAATTATTTTCAAATGTAGATATGATATTTAGTTATAATAATCTTTATACTTATATATCATGTAAATTCAATATAAATAATTTTATTGATAAATATTCTAATAATGATCAAAAAATAAATTAATAATCAATTATTAATAAGATAGATATCAATTAAAATATAATTACAAAACCTAGAATGATTCAGAAGCAAAGCAAAATATATTGCTATATAATAATTTTTTGTTCTGAAATTTTTTTTTCCTTTAAAAAGTTTATCTATAATTTTTTGATGAAAAATAATTTATATAAATTATTTTTGCCTAGCACAATTAATTTTGTAATTAATATTTATATATAAATAAATAAATAAATAATTAAAATGAATATTTAAAATTATAATAAAAAAAATGATATTTATTATCTATTATTTAGGGATACTGTTTTATTTTAAATTAAATCTGTCTCACTTAAAATTTATTTTGTAATTAATATTTTTATAATAAAAACTGATAAAAAATTAAAATTAAAATTTAAAATTATATTGAATAAAAATTAAAATGAGATTTATGATTTATTATTAATCTATACCAGTTTAATGAAATAAGTATTTAGAGGTTTTTTCGTTTAGGAGTTTAGTAATTTATGTTTTTAGGCTTTTAGTGGTTTATAGGTTTTATTTAAAAAATAAAATAACAAAAAAAATTTCTATAATTTCTTATCATTTTCATAGGTTATAACTTTTGAAAATATAATAATATTTACAATTTTTTGAAATGTGAATACAATATTTAGTTATAATAATATTAATATTTATATATCATATAAATTAAATATAAACAATTTTATTGATAGATAATATAATAATGATCAAAAATTAAATTAATAAACTATTAATAAAATGATAGATATTAAATAAAAAATATTTACAAAACCCAAATTGATTCAAAATAAAAGTGAAATATATTATTGGATAATAATTTTAAATTTTTAAATTTTTAATTCTTTTATAAGCATATATATATTTTAAATTATATTTGTCACACTGATAATTTATTTTGTAATAAATATTTCTATAAAAATAAACTAATAAAAAATTAAAATGAATATTTAAAATTATAATAAATAGAATTAAAAATTAGATTTTTTAATTATTATGTTGTATATAGTAGTTTAATGGTTTATATATTTTGGCATTACGCGGTTTAGAAGTTTTTTGATTTAATTGTGCATGCATTTAGTGGTTTATAAGTATTATTTTCAAAAAATATCAAAAAAATTATTTTTTTTATTTTTTTATATTTTCAAAGGTTATAACCTTTGAAAATATAATAATTTTTAAATTTTTTTCAAAAGTGAATACAATATTTAGTTACAATAATCATTATATTTATATATCATATAAATTCAATATAAATATTTTTATTGATAAATATTCTAATAATGATCAAATAATAAATTAATAATCTATTATTAATAAGATAGATATCAATTTAAATATAATTACAAAACATAAAATGATTCAGAAGCAAAGTAAAATATATTACTATATAATAATTTTTTGTTTTGAATTTTTTTTCTTTTAAAAAGTTTATCTATATTTTTTTGATGAAAAATAATTATAAAAATTATATTTTTCTAACTCAATTTATTTTGTAATTAATAATTATATAAAAATAAATGAATAAATAATTAAAAAGAATATTATAAATTATATTGAAAAAAATAATATTGAGATTTATATTTATTATTTAGGGTATAGCGGTTTAAAATGATTATCTATTTAGGGTTTTCAAGATTTACGAGTTATTGATTTAAGTATCTAGGCATTAAGTGGTTTATATGATTTATTTAAACAATGAAATAGCAAAAAAATTATTTTTGTTATTTTTTCATTTTTTCAAAGGTTATAACATTTGAAAATATAATAATTTTAAAATTTTTTTAAAATGTGAATAAAATATTTAGTAATAATAATCATTATAATTATATATAATATAAACTAATTATAAATAATTTTATTGATAGATATGATATCAATTATAAAAAAAATAAATTAATAAACTATTATTAATATGATAGATATAAATTAAAATATAATTATAAAACCTAAAATGATTCAAATCAATGTAAAATTTATTACTAAATAATAATTTTTTGATTTTAAATATAACTTCTTTTTATAATATTATATTTTTGTTTATTAAACGTAAATTATTAATATTATATTTGTCTGACTAAATATTTATTTTATAATTAATATTTATATAAAAAAACTAATAAATATTTAAAATTATATTGAATACAAATTAAAATGAGATTTAAGATTTATTATTGCTGTATAATTAATTTATTTTTTGATAATCTGTTTGTATAACCAAATATTTTTTCTTTTTTATTATTTTCATGTAAATGCATGAAAGGAAATATTAAGAGGTCGGGGATGCAGCAGTAGCACAATAATGGAGGTCTTGCTGATTGGACAGTATGCCGAAATTAGAGTAGAGCCTAACCCGTCTCATTATCCGACCCACTCTTTAAATAAACCGAGAGAAATTTCACTATTAAATGTATTGTAATTTTTTTTTGGGTTACTATTTTTGGACCCGTGGAACTATTCATCATCTCTATATCTTCTCTCTGTGCGATTTATCACGAATATTTTGTGGGCTACATACTGTAAGACATTTCTGTTACTTTAATCTGTAATGCATAAGCATTTTCTTTTGGATTTAGTTAGTCGTACTGAGTGACTAGCAAACCACATTATTTTCGGTGATTATTTCTCTTTTTTTGATTCTATCATGGATGATTACTGAATTGGGATATATATATTGCTTGTTTTCTGTTGTTTATGTGTTTCTGTATCTCAAACTCACTACCGTGGAAGCACAATTTCTCAACAATTATATATGGTATACCGGTTTAATGGATCGATTATTTAGGGGTTTTGTCATTTAAGAGTTTAGCAATTTATATTTTTAGGCATTTAGTGGTATATAGGTTTTATTTATATAATAAAAATAAATTTTTTTTTTGATTTTTTTTTATATTTTCAAAGGTTATAACCTTTATAAATAAAATAATTTTTAAAATCTTTTGAAATGTGAATAACATGTATAATTATATTAATCTTATTAATTATATATCATATAAATTCAATATAAATAATTTTAATAATAGATATTATAATAATGATAAAAATTAAATTAATAAACTATTATTAATAATATAAATATTAATTAAAAGATATTTACATAACACAAAATGATTCAAAATCAAATAAAAATATATTACTAAATAATAATATTTAATTTTTAAAATTTTTCATCTTTTTATAAGCTTATTTTTTTTATGATTAAAAATAAATTATATAAATAATATCTCTCACTCGAAATGTATTTTATAATTAATTTTTATAAAAATTAAAATATAAATAATTAAAATGAATATTTAAAATTAATATAAATAGAAATAAAAATGAGATTTATTATTTATTAAGTAGTATACAGTTGTTATAAGGTTTAAGTATTTATGTGTTTCGGGTTTTATGAGCTACTGATTTAAGTAAGTAAATATTTAATGGTCTATAGGTTTTATTTAAAAAAGAAATAACAAATAATTTATTTTTTGCATTCTCTCATTTTTTAAGATTAAAACCTTTGAAAATATAATAATTTTTAAATTTTTTTCAAAAGTGAATACAATATTAATTTATAATAATCATAATAATTATATATCATATAAATTCAATATAAACAATTTTATTGATAGATATTCTAATAATTATCAAAAAATAAATAAAAAATCTATTATGAATCAAGATTGATATTACTTAAAATATAATATCAAAACCTAAAATGATTCAAAATCAAAGCAAAATATATTACTTAATAATAATTATTTGTTTTAAAATTTTTATTCTTTTTAAAAGCTTATCTTTTTTTTGATGAAAACCAATTTTTATAAATTATATTTTTAACTCATAATTTATTTTATAATTAATATATATATATATATATATATATATATATATATATAAATAAAACACTTAACAATAAAAATGATTTTTTTAAATTATAATGAAAACAAATAAAAATGAGATTTATTAATTATTATTTTGGGTATACCGGTTTAAAGGATTATCTATATAGGGGTATCAGGATTTTGTAGTTTAATGATTTAAGTGTTTAGGCATTTAGTGATTTATAGGTTTTATTTAAATAATGTAATAACAAAAAATATATATTTTTTTATTTTTTCACATGTTCAAAGGTTATAAACTTTGAAATTATAAGAATTTTAAAACTTTTTTCAAAAGTGAATACAATATTTATTTATAATAATTATTAAATTTATATATCATATAAATTCAATATAAACATATTTATTGATAAAAATTCTAATAATGATGAAAAAATAAATTAATATTCTATTATTAATAAGTTAGATATCAAATAAAATATAATTACAAAACCTAAAATGATTTAGAAACAAAGCAAAATATATTACTATATAATAATTTTTTGTTTTAAATTTTTTTCTTCTTTTATTAATTTATCTATATTTTTTTGTTGAAAAATAATTTATATAAATTATATTTGTGTAACTTAAAATTTATTTTGTAATTAATATTTATATAAAAATAAACAAATAAATGATAAAAATGAATATTTAAAAGTATAATGAAAAAAATAAAAATGAGATTTATTATTTATTATTTAAGATATACATGTTTAAAAAATTTATCTATTTAGGGTTTTCGAGATTTAGAAGTTATTGATTTAAGTATTTATGCATTTATTATTTTATAAGTTTTATTCAAACAATGAAATAATAGAAAATTTATTTTTGATATCTTTTCAAATTTTCAAATATAACATTTGAAAATATAATAATTTTAAAATTTTTTAAAAATGTGAATACAATATTTAGTAATAATAAATATTATAAGTATATATAAAATAAACTAAATCTAAACAATTTTATTGATAGATATTATATCAATTATCAAAAATAAATTAATAAACTATTATTAATATGATAAATATAAATTAAAATATAATTAAAAAACCTAAAATGATAAAAAATCAAAGTAAAATTTATTACAAAATAATAATTTCTTTTTGCATCATTTTATAAGCTTATATGTTTTTTTGATGAAAAATATATTTTTTAAAATATATTTGTATAACTCATAATTTATTTTATAATTAATATTTCTATAAATTATTTAAATTATATTTAAGTATTATGAATTTATAGGTTTAAGTATTTAGGGGCTTCGGGGTTTAGCAGTTTAGATATTTATGTATTTAGGCATTTAATGGTTTATACATTTTATTTAAACAATGATATAACAAAATTATTTATTTTTGTTATTTTTTCTCAATTTTGAAAGTTATAAACTTTGAAAATATAATAATTTTTAAATTTTTTTAAATATGTGAATACTATATTTAGTTATGATAATCTTAATAATTATATATCATTTAAATTCAATATAAACAATTATATTGAAATATATTATATTAATGATCAAAAAATAAATTAATAACATATTATTAATAAGATAGATATTTTTTAAAATATATTTGCAAAATGTTAATTTATTCAAAATCAAAGTAAAATATAATACTAAATAATGATTTCTTTGATGTTTTGCTTTTTTTTATAAGTTTATATTTTTGTTATTAAATGTAAATAATTTAAATTATATTTGTCTTCCACATAGTTTTTTTTTAATTTATAATTCTATAAAAATAAACTAATAAATAATTAAAATGAATATTTAAAATTATAATGAATACAAATAAAATTAAGAATTATTATTTATTATTCAGGATATACTAGTTTAATGGTTTAAGTATTTAGGTGTTTTGGCGTTTTTGTGATTTAAGTGTTTAGCATATTAGTAATTTACAGTGTTTATTTAAAGAATAAAAAAATAAAAAAATTAATTTTTTGATTTTTTTTAATTTTTGAAGGTTATAACCCTTGAAATTATAATAAAATTTAATTTTTTTTAAATGTGAATATAATATTCAGTAATAATAATCTTAATAATTATATATAATGTAAACTCAATATAAATAATTTTATTAATAGTTTTATAATAATGATAAAAAAAATTAATTAACTATTATTAATAAGAATGATATAAATTAAAATAAAATTGCAAAATATAAAATGATTCAAAATAAAAATAAAATATATTACTAAATAATAAATTTTTGTTTTTAAAATGTTGCCTCTTTTTATAAGGATATATATTTTTTTAATGAAAAATAAATTATTTAAATTAGATCTGTCTCACTAATAATTTATTTTGTAATTAATATTTCTGTAAAAATAAACTGATAAATAATTAAAATAAAAATTTAAAATTATACTTAATTAAATTTAAATTGAGATTTATGATTTTTTATAAATGTACACCTGTTTAATAGTTTGAGTATTTATAGGTTTTGTCATTTAGGAGTTTAGGAATTTATGTTTTAGGCATTCAGTGGTATATAGTTTTTTTTAAACAATAAAATAACAAAAAAAAATTTGTAATTTTTTCTCATTTTCATAGGTAACCTTAGAAAATATAATGATATTTAAAATTTTTTGAAATTTGAATACAATATTTAGTAATAATAATATTAATAATTATATATCATATAAATTCAATATAAACAATTTTTTTGATAGCTAATATAATAATGATCAAAATTTAAAATAATAAACTATTAATAAAAAGATTGATATTAATTAAAAAATATTTACAAAACCCAAATTGATTCAAAATTAATGTAAAATATTTTACTGGATAATAATTTTTAATTTTTAAATTTTTACTTCTTTTATAAGCATATATTTTTTTGATTAAAAAAAATCAATTAAAATATATATGTCGCTCTCATAATTTAATTTGTAATAAATATTTCTATAAAAATAAACTAATAAATAATTAAAATGAATATTTAAAATTATAATAAATAGAAATAAAAATTAGAATTATTAAATATTAAGTAGTATATAGCGGTTTAATTGTTTATGTATTTAGGCATTATAAGGTTTAGAAGTTTACTGATTTAATTGTGTATGCATTTAGTTGTTTATAGGTTTTATTAAAAAAATAAAATAAAAAAAGATTTATTTTTATTATTTTTTTATATTTTCAAAGGTTATAACCTTTGAAAATAAAATAATTTTAAATTTTTTTAAAATGTGAATACAATATTTAGTTATAATAATCATTATATTTATATATCATATAAATTCAATATAAAACTTTTTATTGATAAATATTCTAATAATGATCAAAAAATAAATTAATAATCTATTATTAATAAGATAGATATCAATTAAAATATAATTACAAAACCTAAAATGATTCAGAATAAAAGAAAAATATATTACTATATAATAATTTTTTGTTTTGAAATTTTTTTTCATTTGAAAAGTTTATCAATAATTTTTTGATGAAAAATAATTTATATAAATTATATTTGTCTAACTCAATTTATTTCGTAATTAATATTTATATATAATTAAACAAATAAATAATTAAAATGAATATTTAAAAATATAATAAATAGCAATAAAATATAGATTTATTAATTTTTAAGTAGTATTTTGCCATTTAATGGTTTATGTATTTGGGCATTATGGGGTTAAAGACTTTACTGATTTAACTTTATATGCATTTAGTAGGGCTCCTCACAAGACTCTGAGATTCGCGACCCGACCCGAAATCTTGTCCCGAAAGATTCAGGACTAAGAAAAATCCACTGACTTTGACTTTTCCTGTCCCGTTCTGTCACGTATTTTTTCTTATGGGACGATTCTGGATCTTATGCAATATCTATCCCGAGAACCATTCCATCCTAAAAAACCGATACTAGAACCAAGAATATATATATATAATACATCAAGATGCCACCAATTCTGCTACTGCCCATCCAATTTCGATGCACCTATTTATGTTCCGACTAGTTCCAAGCCACCTCATGCCATTCTAGCCGTGTTTAGTTAGGTCTAGCCCTTGTCCGTCGCACTTCTGGTTAACTCCACCATGTCCCAGATGCCACCAGCCATTTGGTTTATTTTTTTGACGAGAATTGAGTGATTAATTATTTTATTATTTGTCTCAATCAGTTTTGTTGAGTATTGGTTGTGGTGGTGTGGTTGGGTCGAATGAGTGGGCTGAATATGTTACAGTCAGTTTTGTAGAGCTTGCTTGTTTGAAATATTTATATGTATTTATGCTTAACATATCATATTAATTAATGGAAATGCAGATGGCACAATCCAGCGGTAAAAGAAAAAAATATAATAAATTAAAGATGATCACATCTCAAATGATTAAAGTAATGGTAAATCCAATCATCATCCTTTCACGAACCCTCCTATTGTTACGGCAGGTTCTTCAATTCCAATTGTAAAAGAAAGTCAAGGTACATCTGAACCTCGAGCTCATAAAAAGTATATGTCTGCTGTTTGGGAAACTTATGAGATATTAGTTGATTCAGAGGGAAATGAAACTGGTAGGGTAGCTTGTATATGGTGCATGAAAGAATACTTGGCAAAAAGTGATCAAGGTACTTCTGGTTTATGGAAATACTTGAGAAAGACTTGTAGGAAATTTCCACACAAAAAAGAATTAATAGAAGCTCACAAAGGTAAAAACAAGTCACAATCTTTGTTGAGTTTCACTAAAGGTGCTAGTTTAAAGGATAACAAATTAACTTGTTGGAACTTTGATCAACAACAAGTTAGGGAGGCTTTGGTGAAAATGATAATAAAAGATGAATTGCCTTTTTGTTTTGTTTAGAGGGATGAGTTTAAGGAGTTTTGTGAAGTTAGTGTTCCTCAATTTAAAATTCCATCTAGGCACTCTACACTGAGTGATTATTTTTCTTTGTTTGTAAAGGAAAAGAATAAATTATTTGATAGCATATCATCTCATTGTTGTAGAGTTTCATTGACTACTGAAACTTGGACTAGCATTCAAAATTTGTCTTATATATGTTTGACAGTTCATTTCATTGATTCTTAATGGAATATGCATAAAAAGCTTTTGAACTTTTGTGTAATTAAAAGTCATACTGGATTTAATATTAGAAATGCTATTGAGTTTTGCATGAATGAATGGGGTTTGAGAAAGCTAATGTTCATTACTATTGACAATGCATCAAATAATGATGTTTCAATTGAATAATTGAAAAAAGGCTTGCGAAGAAAATTATTGTACCTTTGAGAGGTGAGCATTTTAATATGAGATGTTGTGCTCATATCCTAAACTTAATTGTCAGAGATGGCATTGCAGTAGTTGAGGGTGCTATTCAAAAAATTAAGGGTGTGGTGAAATATGTGAGGAGTAGTCCTAAAAGATTAGCTATGTTTAAGTTTTGTGTTGAAGAAGCAAACTTGACATATAGATTTTCATTGTAATTAGATTGTCCTACAAGATGGAATTCAACTTATTTATGCTACAAACTGATATAAAATATCAAATAGAATTTGATAAGTTGGAGGACAAAGACAAAATGTTTTTGAAGTAGTTTGGTTCAAACGTTCCAACTGAGAGAGACTGAACAAACGCCAAATTTTTGTCTCATTTCTCGAAAACTTTTTATGAGGTAACTTCTAAATTTTCTAGCTCATAATATTCTACCTCTAGTGTTTATTTTCATGAGATTATTCGAATTTTGAAAAAAATTGAGCTCGATGGAAATAGTAGAGATACAATGGTGTCTGAAATGTTTATGAAAATGAGGCATAAATTCAACAAATATTGAGGTTCTCTTCAGTCAATAAATATTATGCTTTTTATAGTAGTAGTGTTGGATCCTAGATATAACCTCAAATATCTCAAGGTTAAGTACACTTAGCATTATGGAGAGGAATTGTCTAAAAATTTGGTTAAAAAGGTTATAAATGTTTTAAATGAGATGTTGTATGATTATAAAGATTTAAATGAGGATAAATCAAAAGAAGATGATTTCTCTTCTACTGTGTTGAAGAAAAATGATGATTTCTTTGATGGAAGTGATAATTATGTTGTTGATTTTTTTGTAGAATTGGAGAAAGAACAAGAAGTTGCAGCTTTGGAAGAGTTGGATAGGTACTTGGAAAACAAACTTGAAAAAAATAGAATTGATTTTGATCTTCTAAACTGGTGGAAAGTAAATGAGGTTAGGTATCCTTCTTTGGCAAATGTAGCAAATGATGTATTTGCTATTCAAGCATCTACTATGGCCTACGAATCTACATTTAGCATTGGGGGGAGAACTTTAGATAAATTTAGGAGTTCTTTAACACCTATTACAGCTGAAGTTCTCATATGTCTACAAGATTGGTTGAGAAGCTCAAACAAACCTATTGAAATTGAAGAATTAGTTCAAGACCTTGATGATAATGAATCAGGTTAGTATACAAACCTTGTAAATTATAATTTAACTTTTACTTATTTTATTCATTCAATTTAATAAAAATATGGTTCAATTATAATTTTTAGAGTGGTCACAAGATCCAAATATTCTTCCAACTATAGTTGGCCAACTAAATTTCGAATGGGTGTATTAAATTTTATAAGGTAATAATTTGTTTTTTTATTACTCTTTCATCTTAGAAATTTATGTCTACATGATTATCACGTTTTCATCTTTGGTTGTCCTTCTACAGTGGAGGAAGAAAAGGGAGTAGTTGTAGAAGAGATAATTAATTGGGTTCAGATTTTCGTTGCTGTTCCGGGACGAACCTTTGAATTGATTATTATCATGGTTATTATTAGTTGTATTTTTTTTTGTTATATTAATGTGCATAATTTTAGCAATTACTTAAGTAGTAATTGCTGCTACCAATGATTGAGGTCATCTTTAGCTATTCCTTAATATTTTAAGTAATTGTTTGAAAAAATGTAGTATTGCTATTATGGTTAACTTTCACTCGGCTGAACAAAGCCAACTTGTGACAAAACAAAGAACCAAATTAAGCACACAACTCGGTCTCATTTATTTAACATTTCTACCCATTTCTGCACATCAAAGCTTTTGACAAGGCAATGAAACTCGTTTGCGGTATTCAACATATTTGACAAAACAAAATTGTCCCAATTTGAGTTTGAAAGATACATAACTAAGGAATGATAAATGGTACAACAAAAGGTTTCGACATGAACTAACTTGGCTTGTTTGAAGAAAATAAATTGAAAAAAATATTTGAAATCAGTTCCGTCCCGGAACCATTTTCTCCTACCCAAAATCCCCGATCTACGTCTCGTCCCCTCCCGATATTTTCAACCTATGGGACGGGTCTGGATCTTCAAAAAAAAATCTCCGAACTGTGGGAAGGGATTGAGATTTGTAATCCCCTTCCCGTCTCGTCCCTTCCCATGAGCACCCCTAGCATTTATTAATAAGATAGATATCAATTAAAATATAATTACTAAACCAAAAATGATTAAGAAGCAAAGCAAAATATATTACTATATAATAATTTTTTCTTTTGAATTTTTTTTTCTATTTAAAAGTATCTATATTTTTTGATGAAAAATAATTTATATAAATTATTTTGTCTAACTCATAATTTATTTTGTAATTAATATTTATATAAAAATTTACAAATAAATAATTAAAATGAATATTTTAAATTAATAATGAAAAAAAATAATATTGAGATTTATTATTTATTATTTAGGGTATACTAGATTAAAATGATTATCTATTTACTGTTTCGAGATTTGGAGTTATTGACTTAAGTGTTTAGGCATTTTTGTAGTTTATAGGATTTATATAAAATAATGAGATAACAAAAAAATTACTTTTTGATATTTTCTCACATTTTCAAAGGTTATAACATTTAAAAATATAATATTTAAAATTTTTTTTTTTAAAATGAATACAATATTTAGTAATAAGAATCATTATAATTATATATATATAAACTAAATATAAACAATTTTATTTATAATTTGATATCAATAATCAAAAAATAAATTAATATGCTTTTATTATATGATAGATATAACTTAAAATATAATTACAAAACGTAATATTATTCAAAATCAAAGTAAAATTTATACCAAATAATAATTTTTGTTTTTTAGTTTTTCCTTCTTTTTATCAGGTTATATTTTTTTTGATGAAAAATAAATTATTTAAATTATAATTAAGGTTTACGAGTTTAAAGTTTTATATTTAGGGCTTTTGTGTTTTGGAGTTTATAGATTTAAGTGTTTAGGCATTTAGTGGTCTATAAGTTCTATTTAAACATGATATACAAAAAATTTATTTTTATTTTTTTTCTAATTTTTAAGGTTATAACCTTTGAAAATATAAAATTTATAAATTTTTTTCAAATGTAAATATAATTTTTAGTTTTAAGAATCTAAATAAATAAGTCATTTAAATTCAATATAAATAATCACATTGCTAGATATTAAATAATGATAATAAATAAATTATAAACTATTATTAATAAGATAGATATTATTTAAAATATTTACAAAATCTAAATTTTTTCAAAATCAAAGTATATATTACTAAATAATATTATATAATATTTTGCTTTTTTATATTCAAAATCTAAAATTATAATAATACAAATAAAATGAATTAATTATTTTTTATTTAGGTTATATAGGTTTAATGGTTTAAGTATTTAGGGGTTTTGGGGATTAGGAGTCTAGAGATTTACATGTTTAGGAATTTAGTGTTTATAAGTTTTTTTAAATAATAAATATAATAAATTATTTTGTTATTTTTTATCATTTTGAAGGTTATAACCTTTGAAAATATAATAATTTTTTATATTTTTTTCCAATGTAAATTTATATTTAGTTATATAATCTTAATAATTATAAGACAATTAAATTCAATATAAGTATTTTATTGTTAGATATTATAAAATTGATCAAATAATAAATAATAAACTATTCTTAATAAGATTGATAGCAATTAAAACATAAATGCAAACCTATATAGAATGATTCAAAATCAAAGTAAATTATATTACTAAATAATAATTTTTTGTTTTAATTTTTACTTCTTTTTATTAGCTTATATTTTTTTTTGATTAAAATAAATTATTAAAATCATAGTTGTCTCGCTCATTATTTATTTTGTAATTAATCTTTCTATAAAAATTACTAATAAATTATTAAATGAATATTTAAATTTATAATGAACACAATTACAATGAGATTATGATTTATTATATGTGGTATACGGGTTAAATGGTTTGATTATATAGGAATTTTGTCATTTAGGATTTTTCATTTATCTTTTTTGGTATTTAATGGTTTATAGTTTTATTTATATAATAAAATATAAAATATTTTTTAGATTTTTTCTGATTTTCAAAGGTTATAACCTTTGAAATAATAATAATTTTTAAAATTTTTTGAAATGTGAATACTATGTATAATTATATTAATCTTACTAATTATATATCATATAATTCAATATAAACAATTTAATGATAGATGTAGTAAATGATCAAAAATAAATAATAAACTATTATTAATAATATAAATATCAATTAAAATATATTTACATAATAAAAA
>JAREIK010000855.1:53656-82006 GCA_029783825.1 Sapria himalayana | reverse complement strand
AAATTAAATCTATCTTACTAATAATTATTTTGTAATTAATATTTCTATAAAAAATCTATTGAAAATTAATTAAATAAAAATTTAAAATTATACTGGATAAAAATTAAAATGATATTTATGATTTATTATTAATGTATACGAGTTTAATGGTTGAAGTATTTAGAGGTTTTGTCTTTTATGAATTTAGCGATTTAGGTTTTTAGGCATATAGTAGTTTATTAGTTTTATTTAATCAATAAAATTACAAAAAAAAATTTGAATTTTTTTCTCATTTTCATAGGTTATAACCTTTGAAAATATAATAATATTTAAAATTTTTTGGAATGTGAATATAATATTTAGTTATAATAATATTAATAATTATATATGATATAAATTCAATATACATAATTTTATTGATAGAAATTATAATAATGATCAAAAATTAAATTAATAAACTATTAATAATAAGATAGATATTAATTAAAAAATATTTACAAAACCCAAATTGATTCAAAATTAAAGTAAATTTATTACTGGATAATAATTTTTAATTTTTAAATTTTTACTTCTTTTATAAGCGTATATATTTTTGTTCATTAAAAATAAATTATTTTAATTATATTTGTCGCACTCATAATTTATTTTATAAATTATATTTCTATAAAAATAAACTAATAAATAATTAATATGAATATATAAAGTATAATAAATAGAAATTAAAATTAGATTTATTTATTATTATGTAATATATAGTAGTTTAATGGTTTATGTATTTAGGTATTACGGGGTTTAGGTGTTTACTGATTTAATTGTGTATGCATTTAGTGGATTTTTAGTTTTATTTAAAAATAAAATAACAAAACATATATTTTTAATATTTTTTTATATTTTCAAAGGTTATAACCGTTGAAAATATAATAATTTTTAAATATTTTTCAAAAGTGAATTCAATATTTAAATATAATAATCATTATATATATATATCATATTTAAACATAAACAATTTTAGTGATAAATATTCTAATAATTATCTAAAAATAAATTAATAATCTATTATTAATAAGATAGATATCAATTAAAATATAATTACAAATCCTAAAATGATTCAGAAACAAAGCAAATATATTACTATATAATATTTTTTTGATATTTTTTTATAAGATTATATATTTTTTTGATAAAAAATAAATTATTTAAATTATATTTGTTTCACTCATAATTCATTTTGTGATTAATATTTCAATAAATTATTTAAATTATATTTAAGGTTTACGAGTTTAAAGGTTTAAGTATTTAGGGACTTATGGGTTTAAAAGTTTAGAGATTTATGTGTTTTGGTATTTAATGGTTTATAAGTTTTATTTAAACAATGATATAACAAAAAATTCATTTTTTGTTATTTTTTCTCATTTTATAAGGTTATAACCTTTGAAAATATAACAATTTTTAAATTTTTTTTAAATGTGAATACTATATTTAGTTTTGATAATATTAATAATTATATTTCATATAAATTCAATATTAACAATTATATTGATAGATATTATATTAATGATCAAAAAATAAATTACAAAACTATTATAAATAAGATAGATATTATTTAAAATATATTAGCAAAACCTAAATTTTTTCAAAATTAAAGTAAAATAAATTACTAAATAATAATGTTTTTGATATTTTGCTTCTTTTTATAAGTATATATTTATTGTTCTTAAAAGTATATTATTTAAATTATATTTTTCTTCCTCATAATATATTTTGTAATTTATAATTCTATAAAAATAAACTACAAAATAATTAAAATGAATATTTAAAATTATAATGAATACAAATAAAAGAGAGATTTATTATTTATTATTCAAGATATACAAATTTAATGGTTTAGTGATATAGATCTTTTGGGGTTTAGTGATTTAAGTGTTTATGCTTTTAGTGATTTATAGTTTTTATTTAAAGACCGAAAAAACAAAAAATTTAATTTTTTTTTTAATTTTTGAAGGTTATAACCTTTCAAAATATAATAATTTTTAATTTTTTTTAAATGTGAAAATAAAATTTAGTTATAATAATCTTAATAATTATATATAATATAAACTCAATATAAATAATTTTATTAATAGATATTATAATAATGATCAATAAATAATTAATAAACTATTATTAAAAAGAATGATAAAATTAAAATATAAATGCAAAATCTAAAATGATACAAAATCAAAATAAAATATTTTACTAAATAATAAATTATTATTTTTAAAATTGTGCCTATTTTTATAAGCTTATATTTTTTTTGATTAAATCTAAATTATTTAAATTATATCTGTCTCACTAAAAATTTATTTTGTAATTAATATTTTATAAAAATAAACTGATAAATAATTAAAATAAAAATTTAAAATTATACTTAATTAAAATTAAAATGAGATTTATGATTTATTATTAATGTATACCAGTTTAATGGTTTTGACATTTAGGAGTTTAGAGATTTATGTTTTTAGGCATTTAGTATTTTATAGGTTTTATTTAAACAATAAAATAACAAAAAAAAATTAGTTATATTTTCTCATTTTCAGATGTTATAATCTCTGAAAATATAATAAAATTTAAGATTTTTGATATGTGAATACAATATTTAGTTATAATAATATTAATAATTATATATCATATAAATTCAATATAAATAATTTTATTAATAGATATTATAATAATGATAAAAAATTAAATTAATAAACAATTAATAATAAGATAGATATTAATTAAAAAATTTTTAGAAAACCCAAATTGATTCAAAATTAAAGTAAAATATATTACTGAATAATAATTTTTAATTTTTAAATATTACTTATTTTATAAGCATATATATCTTTTTTGATTAAAAATAAATTATTTAAATTATATTTGTCGCACTCATAATTTATTTTGTAATAAAAATTTCTATAAAAATAAACTAATAAATAATTAAAATGAATATTTAAAATTATAATAAATAGAAATAAAAATTAGATTTATTAATTATTATGTATTATATAGAGGTTTAATGGTTTTGGTATTTAGGTATTACGGGGTTTAGTAGTTTACTGATTTAATTGTGTAAGCATTTAGTAGTTTATAGGTTTTATTTAAAAAATAAAATAACAAAATATTTATTTTTAATTTTTTTTGATATTTTCAAAGGTTATAACCTTTGAAAATATAATAATATTTAATTTTTTTTAAAGTAAATTCAATATTTAGTTATAATAATCATTATATTTTTATTTCATATAAATTCAATATAAATAATTTTATTGATAGATATTCTAATAATTATCAAAAAATAAAATAATAATATATTATTAATAAGATAGATATCAATTAAAATATATTTACAAAACCAAAAATGACTCAGAAGCAAATCAAAATATATTACTATATAATAATTTTTTGTTTTTAATTTTTTTTTCTTTTTAAAAGTTTATCTATATTTTTTTGATAAAAAATAATTTATATAAATTATATTTGTGTAACTCATAATTTATTTTGTAATTAATATTTATATAAAATGAACTGTTACATAATTAAAATAATAATTTAAAATGATACTGAATAAAAATTAATATATAGATTTATAAATTATTATTAATGTATACCAGTTTAATGGTTTAAGTATTTGGAGGTTTTGTCGTTTATAAGTTTAGTGATTTATGTTTTTAGGCATTTAGTGGTTTATAGATTTTATTTAAACAATGAAATAACAAAAAAAATATTTTTGATATTTTTTCACAATTTCATAGGGTATAACATTTGAAAATATGATAATTTTTAATTTTTTTGAAATGTAAATATAATATTAAGTTATAATAATCTTAATAATTATAAGTTAGGAGTTTCGTGATTTAATTGTTTAGACCTTTAGTGATTTATAGTTTTTATTTAAAGAATGAAAAAAAAAATTTAATTTTTTGATTTTTTTCAATTTTTTGAAGGTTATAACCTTTGAAAATATAATAATTTTTAATTATTATTAAATGTGAATATAATATTTAGTTATAATAATCTTAATAATTTTATATAATGTAAACTAAATATAAATAATTTTATTAATAGATATTATAATAATGATCAATAAATTAAAAATAATTTATTGATATATAATTTATATCAATAAATTATATTAATATATAAATTATATTAATAATTTATATCTAATTTTTATTTGTATTCATTATAATTTTAATATTCATTATAATTATTTATTTGTTTATTTTTATGGAAATATTAATTGCAAAATAGAATTATGAATGAGACAAATATACTATAAATAATTTATCTTCATCAAAAAAATTTATAAGCTTATAAAAAGAATCAAAAATTTAAAAATAAAAAATTATTATTTAGTAATATATTTTACTTTGATTTTGAATCATTTTAGGTTTTGCAAATATATTTTAATTAATATCTATCTTATTAATAACAGTTTATTAATCTAATTTATGATCAATATTATAATATAGATCAATAAAATTATATATATTGAATTTACATGATATTTAATTTTTATGATTATTATAATTAAATATTGTATTAACATTTGAAAAAAAATAAAAAATTATAATATTTTCAATGGTTATAACCTTGAAAATGAGAAAAAATCATAAAAATAATTTTTTTGTTATTTGATTTTTTAAATAATACCTATAAATCACAAAATACCTAAATACTTAAATTACTAAACTCCTAAAACTTGTTACTGCTACACCACATACACATAATGAGGGACCACAGTACACACGTGCACATATTCTTGTCCATTTTGGTGTAGCATTTAGAGGGGCTAGCAAGTCCTGGAAGGAGCCAGAAGTATGGGCCACCAGCTTGTAGAAGGCCCCACTAGCTAGCCAGGAAGATAACATTCAGACAACTGACATGACCGAGCAAAGTGGTCAGCAGAAAATCCAGGAGTAGCTAGGAATGGGTCCCCCTAGCCCTATCAGGGAGCATAGAGGGCCACCCAACCATCGCCCAACAGGAGTAGTGGGTAATCCATGATTAATTGGAGAGCCGGAAAAATCCGAAGCATCACCAACTAGGGCTAGTAAGCAATGGAGTCCAGACCAGCCACATGGGAGCAAAAGATTCAAACTTGTAGTTTATGTTTGTAGTCTTATTAGTATTTTGGACTTTGTATGCACCATGTACTTGTAGAGACGGATCATGACATACTTACACACACAATCTTGTTTGGTCTCTATGTAGCATGCAATGAGGGTAACTGGACCCATTAGTATCTCTAAGTGGGGCCCACTAATGCATTTTGTAAAACAAAATGCATTTAGTAAGTTGTGTCCCTAAATGATAAATAAAGTGTGTATTTTCCAAAAAAAAAACAAAAAAACCATAAACCCTAAACATTAAATCCTAAACCTTAAACCATAAACTATAACCCTAATCCATAACCCCTAAATCCTAAATCTCATGTTTTGCACTTTTATAATCAAATGAATAATTGTTAAATTTAAATTGAAATTCACAACTTTTAGGAATGTCACAGATTTATCTTTTTGTATATGTACACAACGTCATGACTCAAGGGGTGAGTTATGGATTCAGTCTCTTTCTTGCTTTAGATAATTGTAGCATTAGCAATGGTCACAATTGTATATTTTGTATCTAAAACACAAAATCATATCGATGAAAATATGCCATAACTTGTGTCTCTCTGTTGAACATATTGTTATGGCACTAAGAATGATCATGAATACATATTTAATCACTATAATACTGGGTCACAGTATTGGATATGACCATTGCTTGTGCATTTTATTTTTATATTGCAAAGTCATTCTACTAGGAATGATTGTTACTTTGGATTTTCTTAAAGAGCAAAAGTCATGACCCTAGAAATAGTTAAAGCTCGAGTATTACTCTTTATAACTTTCTATAGCTAAAATTCTTGGCATTGTAAATATCACTATGACTTTTTCCTTTGATTTGTGACCTCAAGTGTCAATATGCAAAACTAATATTTTGAGCAATGATTAAAACCTTTTATACATTTGAATATGATTCATTTACACCTTTTGAGTATTATGAGCTTGTATACATAACTCATTTAATATAAAAAGAAAGAAATGATACTTTTCATATCCATGAGGAAATAAAAAATGGCTTAGACATGCCAATAAAATAAATTTTTTGATTCTTGATTGAAAGAGAGCCCATACTTCTTGCCCTGCTGAAACTGGCCAGGGGCCAGTTTGTACTAATAGGCTACAAGGTAGTTATTTTTTTAGAGGTGAACTATGTTTTTAAAAAATTGCTTTGAGTGTGTGCATGAGAAATATTTTAGAAGAAATTACAATAATCAATATAAATAGCATCCTCAACAACTAGCTATTTCAACACATAGGGGTACAACTTTGGTTTAGACTATTAGCGTGCATGAGTCAAATTACCTTTGATAGCCCAGTGATTCAACATTAAATATGATGAGACATAATAGAGATAAAGTAAAAGCTCATATTATTTTGGTTAGAGCTTTAGCAATCATTCTAGAGTTGAGAGGAACAAAATAAATTATTTTAATTATTCAGTATAATTTTAATTTTAATTTAATTATTTATCAGTTTATTTTAATAGAAATATTAATTACAACATAAATTATTAGTGAGACAGATCTAATTTAAATTAAACCGGTATATCTTAAATAATAAAGAATAAATCTCATTTTTTTAATTTTAATTTTAAATATTCACATTTTATTATTTATTTGTTTATATTTATATAAATATTAATTACAAAATAAATTATTAGTTACACAAATATAATTTATATAAATTATTTTTAATCAAAAAATTATAGATAAACTTTTTAAAAGAAAAAAAAATTTCAAAACAAAAAATTATTATATAATAATACATTTTGCTTTGCTTCTGAATCATTTTAGATTTTGTAATTATATTATAATTGATATCTATCTTTTTAATAATAGATTATTAATTTATTTTTTGATAATTATTAGAATATTTATCAATAAAATTGTTTATATTGAATTTATATGAAATATAAATATAATGATTATTATAACTAAATATTGAATTTACTTTTGAAAAAAAATTAAATATTATTATATTTTCTATGGTTATAACCTTGGAAAATATCAAAAAAATATAAAAATAAATTTTTTGTTTTTTTATTTTTTAAATAAAACCTATAAACTACTAAATACATACACAGTTAAATAAGTAAACTTCTAGAACCCATAATGCCTAAATATAGTAACCATTAAACTGATATATAATACATAATAAATAATAAATCTAATTTTTATTTCTATTTATTATAATTTTAAATATTCATTTTAATTATTTATTAGTTTATTTTTATAGAAATATTTATTACAAAATAAATTATGAGTGTGACAAATATAATTTAAAAAATTTATTTTTAATTAAATAATATATATATGCTTATAAAAGAAGTAAAAATTTAAAAATTTAAAATTATTATCCAGTAATATATTTACTTTAATTTTGAATGAATTTGGGTTTTGTAAATATTTTTTAATTAATATCTATCTTTTTATTAAAAGTTTATTAATTTAATTATTGATCATTATTATATTATTTATCAATAAGATTGTTTATATTGAATTTATATGATATATAATTATTAATATTATTATAACTAAATATTGTATTCACATTTCAAAAAATTGTAAATATTATTATATTTTCAAAGGTTATAACCTATGAAAATGATAACAAATTATAGAAATTTTTTTTGTTATTTTATTTTTTAAATTAAACCTATAAACCACTAAAAGCCTAAAAACATAAATTGCTAAACTCCTAAACGATAAAACCTCTAAATACTTATTCAATTAAACTGGTATAGATTAATAATAAATCATCAATCTCATTTTAATTTTTAATCAGTATAATTTTAAATTTTTATTTTAATTATTTATTAGTTTATTTTTATAGAAATATTAATTACAAAATAAATTATTAGTGAGATAGATCTAATTTAAATTAAAATAGTATCCCTAAATAATAAATAATAAATCTCATTTTTTTTCATTATAATTTTAAATATTCATTTTAATTATTTATTTGATTATTTATATATAAATATTAATTACATAATATATTGAGCTAGACAAAAATAATTTATATAAATTATTTTTCATCAAAAAATTATAGATAAACTTTAAAAAAAAAATTTTAAAGCAAAAAATTATTATATAGTAATATATTTTGCTTTGCTTCTGAATCATTTTAGGTTTTATAATTATATTTTAATTGATATCTATCTTATTAATAATAGATTATTAATTAATTTTTTGATCATTATTAGAATATTTATCAATAAAATTGTTTATATTGAATTTACATGATATATAATTATAAAGTTTATTATAACTAAATATTATATTTACATTTGAAAATAATTTAAATATTATTATATTTTTAAAGGTTATCATCTTTGAAAATGAGATAAAATCACAAAAATAAATTTTTTGTTATTTTATTGTATATATAAAACCTATAAACTACTAAATGCCTAAATGCTTAAATCATTAAACACCTAAACCCCAAAACCCTAAAACCCATAAATACTTAAACCATTAAACCATCTTTAAAGGTTTTGCATTTATAAATAATATATAAATATCTATTAATATATAATAGTTTATTAATTTATTTTTTGATCATTATTATATTTATATTTATATTTAGTTTATTAATATCTATCAATAAAATTGTTTATTTTTAATTTACATGATATATAATTATTAAGTTTATTAAAACTAAATATTGTATTCACATTTGAAAAAAATTTAAAAATTATTATATTTATTAAGGTTATAACCTTCAAAATTCATATAAAAATTGAAAAATAATTTTTTTGTTATTTTATTATTTAAATAAAACATATAACCTCTAAATGCATAAACTTTTAAATCACTAAACTCCTAAACTCCTAAATACTTAAACCATTAAACCGGTATAGCCTAAATAATTAATCATATATCTCATTTTTATTTGTATTCATTATAATTCAATATTCATTTTAATTATTTATTATTTTATTTTTATAAAAATTTTAATTGCAAAATAAAATTATGAATGAGACAAATATAATTTAAATAATTTATCTTCATCAAAAAAATGTATAAGCTTATAAAAAGAAACAAAATTTTAAAAATAAAAAATAATTATTTAGTAATATATTTTACTTTTATTTTGAATCGTTTTAGGTTTTGCAAATATATTTTAATTAATATCTATCTAATTAATAATAGTTTATTAATCTATTTTATGATTAGTATTATAATATCGATCAATAAAATTATTTATATTGAATTTACATGATATTTAATTTTTATGATTATTATAAGTAAATATTGTATTAACATTTGAAAAAAAATAAAAATTATAATATTTTCAATGGTTATAACCTTTAAAATGAGAAAAAATCATAAAAATAATTTTTTTGTTATTTAATTATTTAGATAAAACCTATAAACGACAAAATAGCTAAATACTTAAATTACTCAAATCTTAAACCCTGATACTGCTGCACCACACACACATAGCGACGTACCACAGTACACACGTGCACATATCTTGTCCATTTTGGCGTAGCATTTAGAGGGGCTAGCAAGTCCTGGAAGCAACCAGAAGTATGGGCCAACATCATGTAGAGGGCCCCGCTAGCAAGCCGGGATGATAACAATCAGACAACTGACGTGTAGAACAAAGTGGTCGGAAGTAAACCTAGGAGTAGCTAAGAGTGGGTCCCACCTGCCTTATCAGGCAGCATAGATGGCCACCCAACCATCACCCAATAGGAGTAACGGGTAATCCAAAATTAATTGGATAGCCGATAATATCCGAAGCATCACCAAGTAGGGCCAGTAAGCAATGGAGTCCAGACCAGCCACACGAGAACAAAAGATTCAAACTTGTAGTTTATGTTTGTAGTCTTATTTGTATTTTGGACTTTGTATGCACCATGTACTTGTAGAGACGGATCATGACATACTCACACACACAATCTTGTCTGTTTTCTATGTAGCATGCAATGAGGGCAACTGGACCCATGAGTATCTCTAAGTGGGGCCCACTAATGTATTTTGTAAATACACATTACGCGATGCTACACACCCGAGAGTAAAAGACTCATCATTATAGTATTTTGTAATTTTACTTGTATTCTAGCTTGGTTGTATGCATAGATAATTAGACTATGATATGGACCTCATCACACATGCACACCGATGTATGCATATTTTTTGATATTTTGTCAGTTCAACATATAGCCACTTCTTGGAGCTCGAGGAGGAAGCATTCTAACCCAAGAGATACTCTTTTGAGGATCATTGGAGCAAAAGAATGTGGAATTCATATGTGAGAATGAATTGACAAAGTGCCGTAGATATGTACTTGTGGATTTATGGGCATTCAGTTTTACATGTTTTCCATTGCATAGCAATGACATAGGCTAACGCTTGATGTTGCATGTCACACACATGCACAATCTTATATTTGCATAGTTTTAATATGGTGCATCATTAGGTTCCTCCAAAAGGCTTGGACAAATCCGAATGGAAAAGATGCAGTTCGCATAATGACTCAATGCCAACTCTGAAGTCTGGGAATGCCAGGTGATTTTAGTTGTATTCGTACGCTTTGAATTATTAGGCATTATGTTTTTTTATGTATTTTATGCATAGAATCATTAAGGTGCATAGGATTTGGTGGGTTGGCCTAAATTATTCAGCTTTTTAGTCTCTTGTAAGTTGTGTGCCTGAATAATAAATAAAGTTTATATTTTCCAAAAAAAAACAAAAAAAAAACCATAAACCCTAAACTTTAAATCCTAAACCTTAAACCATAAACTATAACCCCAACCCATAAAACCTAAATCCTAAATCTCATGTTTTGCACTTTTATAATTAAATGACTAAGTTTAGCAATGTCACAGATTTATCTTTTTGTATATGTAACACAAAGTCATGACTCTAGGGGTGAGTTATGGATTCAATCTCTTTCTTGCTTTAGATTATTGTAGCATTAGTAATGGTCATGATTGTATATTTTATCTCTAGAACACAAAATCATATCGATCAGAATATTCTATAACTTGTGTCTCTGTGTTGAACATATTGTTATGGCACTAAGAATGATCATGAATACATATTTAATCACTATAATACTAGGTCACAGTATTGGATATGACCATAGCTTGTGCATTTTATCTTTATATTGCAAAGTCATTTCACTAGGAATGATTGTAACTTTGGACAATCCTCAAGAGCAAAAGTCATGACCCTAGATATAGTTAAAGCTCGAGTACTACTCTTTATAACTTTCTTTAGCTAAAATTCTTGGGATTCGAAATATCACTATGGCTTTTTCGGTTGATTTGTGACCTCAAGTGTCAATATGCAAGACTAATATTTTGAGCAATGATTAAAACAATTTATACATTTGAATATGATTCATTTATGCCTTTTTGGGTATTGTGAGCTTGTATACATAACTCATTTAATATAAAAAGAAAGAAATGATACTTTTCATATCCATGAGAATATAAAAAAAGGCTTAGATATGCCAATTTACACCTTTTTGGGTATTGTGAGCTTGTATACATAACTCATTTAATATAAAAAGAAAGAAATGATACTTTTCATATCCATGAGGATATAAAAAAAAGTCTTAGACATGCCAATAAAATAAATTTTTTGATTCTTCATTGAAATAGAGCCCATACTTCTTCCCATGCTCAAACCACCCCAGGGGTAGTTTGTACTAATAGGCTACAAGGTGGTTATTTTTTTAGAGGTGAACTATGTTTTAAAATAATTTCTTTGAGTGTGTGCATTAGAGATATTTTAGAAGAAATTACAATAATCAATATAAATAGCATCCTCAACAACTAGCTATTTCAACACATAGGGGTACAACTTTGGTTTAGTCTGTTAGCATGCATGAGTCAAATTACCTTTGATAGCCCAGTGATTCAAAATCAAATATGATGAGACATAATAGAGATAAAGTAAAAGCTCCTATTATTTTGGTTATAGCTTTAGCAATCATTCTAGAGTTGAGAGAGGAACAAAATAAATTATTTTAATTATTCAGTATAATTTTGATTAATTATCAGTTTATTTTTATAGAAATATTAATTACAAAATAAATTATTAGTGAGACTGATCTAATTTAATTAAAACCGGTATATCCGTTATAATAAAGAATAAACCTCATTTTTTTCCATTTTATTTTTAAATATTCAAATTTAATTATTTATTTGTTTATTTTAATATAAATATTAATTACAAAATAAATTATGAGTTACACAAATAAAATTAATATAAATTATTTTTCATCAAAATAATATAGATAAACTTTTTAAAAGAAAAACAAATTTCAAAACAAAAAATTATTATATAGTAAGATATTTTACTTTGCTTATGAATCATTTTAGGTTTTGTAAATATATTTTAATTGATATCTATATTATTAATAATATATTATTAATTTTTTTTATCATTATTAGAATATTTATCAATAAAAATGTTAATATTTAATTTATATGAAATATAAATATAATGATTATTATAACTAAATATTGTATTCACTTTGAAAAAAATTTTAAAATTATTATATTTTCAAAGGTTATAATCTTTGAAAATGTTAAAAAATAAAAAAAAATAAATTTTTTATTATTTTATTTTTTAAATAAAACCTATAGATCATTAAATGCTTACTTACTTAAATTAGTAAGCTCATAAATCCCGAAACCCCTAAATACATAAAACTTTAACAGCTATATACTTCTTAATAAATATTAACTCTGATTTTTATTTCTATTTATTATAAATTTAAATATTAATTTTTATTATTTATAATTTAATTTTTTAAAAAATTAATTATAAAATAAACTTCGAGTGAGACAATATTATTTAAATAATTTATTTTTTTAAAAAAAATATAAGCTTATAAAAAGAATCAAAATTATAAAAATTAAATATTATTATTTAGTAATATATTTTGATTTGATTTTGAATCATTTTGTGTTATGTAAATATATTTTAATTAATATTTATATTATTAATAATAGTTTATTAATTTATTTTTTGATCATTATTATTTTATATATCATTAAAATTATTTATATTAAATTTATATGATATATAATTAGTAAGATTAATATAATTATACATGGCATTCACATTTCAAAAAATTTTAAAAATTATTTTATTTTCAAAGGTTATAACCTTTGAAAATCAGAAAAAATCAAAAATAGAATTTTAAATTTTTATTATATAAATAAAACCTATAAACCACTAAATAATCAATCCATTAAACCGGCATACCATATATAATAAATCATAAATCTCATTTTAATTTGTATTCATTATAATTTTAAATATTTATTTTAATTATTTATTAGTTTATTTTTTAGAGAAATATCAATCACAAAATAAATAATGAGTGAGACAAATATAATTTTAATAATTTATTTTTAATCAAAAAAAAACAAGCTTATATAAAGAAGTAAAAATTTAAAAACAAAAAATTATTATTTAGTAATATATTTTACTTTGATTTTGAATCATTATATATTGGTTTTGCAATTATATTTTAATTGCGATCAATCTTATTAATAATAGTTTATTAATTTATTATTTGATCATTTTTATAATATCGAACAATAAATTTACTTATATTCAATTAAAATGTCTTATAATTATTAAGTTATTATAACTAAATATTATATTTACATTTGAAAATAAATTAAAATTTATTATATTTTCAAAGATTATAAACTTCAAATATGATAAAAAATCACAAAAATAATTTTTTTTATTTTATTAATTAAATAAAACTTATAAACAACTTAATGACTAAACATTTAAATCTCTAGACTCCTAAACCCCAAAACCACCAAAATACTTAAACCATTAAACCTATATAACATAAAAAATTAATAATAAATCTCATTTTTATTTGTATATATTATATTTGTAAATATTCATTTTAATTATTTTTTAGTTTATTTTTATACAAATTTTAATTACAAATTAAATAATGAGTGAGACAGATATTATTTAAATAAATTATTTTTAATGAAAAAAAATATAAGCTTATAAAAATAAACAAAATTGGAAAAATTTAAAATTTTATTAAGTAATATAATTTACTTTGATTTTGAATTATTTTTGGTTCTGCAAATAGATTTTAATTAATATCTATCTTTATAATATATATTAATACAATTTTTTATTTTGAAACTACAACAAATATAATTATTAAGATTCTTATAACTAAGTATTGTATTCATATTTTAGAACTATTAAAAAATTATTATATTTTTAAAGGTCTTAAACTTTGACAATCACGAAAATTCATAAAAATAAATTTTTTGTTATTTCATTGATTAAATAAAACCTATAAACACTAAAATGTGTAAACATATAAATCAATAAACTCTTTAACCCCAAAACCACAAAAAACATAAACAATTAAATAGTTATACACTAAATAATAAATCATAAATCTCATTTTTTTTAGTATTCATTATAATTTTTAATATATTTTTTAATTATTTATTAGTTTAATTTTATAGAAATATAAATTAAAAAATAAATTATTAGTGAGACAAATATAATTTAAATAATTTATTTTTTATCAAAAAATATATAGGCTTATAAATGGATACAAAAATTTAAAAATTTAAAATTAATATTTAGTAAAAGAGTTCACTTTGTTTTTGAGTCATTTTAGGTTTTGCAAATATATTTTAAACAATATTTATCTTATTAATAATAGGTTATTACTTTTTTATGATCATTATTATAATAAATATCAATAAAATAGTTTATATTGAATTTATATGATATATAATTATTATGATTATTATAACTTCATATAGTATTCACTTGTCAAAAAAAAAGTTAAAAATTATTATATTTTCAAAGGTTATAACCTTCAAAAATGAGAAAAAATAACAAAAATAAATTTTTTGTTATTTTATTTTTTATATAAAACCTATCAACCACTAAATGACTAAATACTAAAATGACTAAACTCCTAAACCATGAAGCCCATAAATACTTAAAACATTAAATTAGTATAGTCTAAATAATAAATCATAAATCTTATTTGTATTAGTATTCATTATAATTTTAAATATTCATTTTAATTATTTATTAGTTTATTTTTATAGAAATATTAATTACAAAATAAATTATCAGTGCGACATTATAATTAAAATAATTTATTTTTCTTCAAAAAATGCTCATAAAAAGGGGCAAAATTTTAAAAATAAAAAATTATTATTTAATAATATATCTTATTTTGATTTTGAATTATTTTATATTTTACAATTATATTTTAATTTATATCATTCTTATAAATAAAAGTTTATTAATTTATTTATCGATCATTATTATAATATCTATCAATAAAATTATTTATAATGAGTTTACATTATATATAATTATTATGATTATTATAACTAAATATTATATTCACATTTAAAAAAAATTAAAATTATTATATTTTCATAGGTTATTACCTTCAAAAATTAAAAAAATCAAAAAATTAAATTTTTTGTTTTTTCAATTTTTGAAAAAAAACTATAAATCACTAAAGGTCTAAACAATTAAATCACTAAACTCCTAAACCACAAAACACCTAAATACTTAAATCATTAAAACGGTATATCCTGAATAATAAATAATAAATCTCAATTTTATTTGTATTCATTATAATTTTAAATATTCATTTTAATTATTTAGTAGTTTATTATTATAGAATTATAAATTACAAAATAACTTAAGAGTAAGACAAATATAATTTAAATAATTTATTTTAAAAAACGAAATATAAAGTTATAAAAAAAGCAAAACATTAAAAAAATCTATTATTTAGAAATATATTTTACTTTGATTTGAATAAATTTAGATTTTGCAATTACATTTTAAATAATAACTATTTTATTAATTTTTTTGATCATAATTATAATATCTAGCAATATAATTATTTATATTGAATTTTAATGAATTATAATTATGAATATTATTATAAATAAATATTATATTTACATTTGAAAAAAATTTAAAAATTATTATATTTTCAGAGGATATAATCTTCACAAATTAGAAAAGATAATATAAATAAATTTTTTGCTATATCAGTGTTTAAATAAAACTTACAAACCACTAAATGCCTAAACACTTAAACATCTAAACGCCTAAACACAAAAGCCCTTAATTACTTAAACGTTTAAACTCGTAAACCTTAAATATAATTTAAATAATTTATTAAAATATTAATTACAAAATAAATTATTAGTGATACAAATATAATTTAAATAAATTATTTTTCATCAAAAAAATATATAAGCTTATAAAAAGAAGCAAAAATTAAAAAACAAAAATTATTATTTAGTAATAAATTTTACTTGGATTTTGAATAATTTTAGGTTTTGCATTAATATTTTAATTTATATCCATCATAATAATAATAACATATTAATTTATTTTTTGATAATTGATATCATATCTATGAATAAAATTGTTTATATTTAGTTTATATTCTATATAATTATAATGATTAATATTACTAAATATTGTATTCACATTTTTAAAAAATTTTAAAATTATTATATTGTCAAAGGTTATAAACTTTGAAAATGTGAAAAAATATCAAAAATAATTATTTTGTAATTTCATTTTTCAAACAAAACATATAAACCACTAAATGCCTAAAAACATAAATTGCTAAAATCGTAAAAGAAAAAAACTATAGGTACTTAAAATATTAAACTGGTATACATTAATAATAATTCAGAAATCTTTTTTTAATTTTTATTCAGTATAATTTTAAATTTTTATTTTAATTATTTATTAGTTTATTTTTATTGAAATATTAATTACAAAATAAATTTTTAGTGAGACAGATATAATTTCAATTAAACTGGTATACCCTAAATAATAAAGAAAAAATCTCTTTTTTTTCATTATAATTTTAAATATTCATTTTAATTATTTATTTGTTTATTTTTATATTAATATTAATTAAAAAAATAAATTATCAGTTAGACACATAAAATTTATATAAATTTTTTTTCATAAAAAAAAATATAGATAGACTTATTAAAAGAAAAAAAAATTATAAACAAAAAATTATTATATAGTAATATAATTTGCTTTGCTTCTGAATCATTATAGGTTTTGTAATTATATTTTATTCCATATCTATCTTATTAATAATAGATTATTAATTTATTTTTTGATCATTATTAGAATATTTATCAATAATCTTGTTTATATTGAATTTATATGATATATAAATATAATGATTATTATAACTAAATATTGAATTCACATTTGAAAAAAATTTAAAAATTATTATATTTTCAAAGGTAATAACCTTTGAAAATATAAAAATATAATAAAAATAAATATTTTGTTATTTTAATTTTTAAATAAAACTTATAAACCACTAAATGCATACACAATTCAATTAGTAAACTCCTAAAGCCCATAATGCCTAAATACATAAACCATTAAACCGCTATAGACTACTTAATAATTAAGAAATCTAATTTTTATTTCAATTTATTATAATTTTAAATATTCATTTTAATTTTTTATTAGTTTATTTATATATAAATTTTTATTACAAAATAAATTGTGAGTGCGACAAATATAATTTAAATAATTTATTTTTAATAAAAAAATATTTACGCTTATAAAAGAAGTAAAAATTTAAAAATTAAAAATTTTTATCCAATAATATTTTTTACTTTAATTTTGAATCAATTTGCGTTTTGTAAAAATTTTTTAATGAATATCTATCTAATTATTAATAGTTTATTAATTTAATATTTGATCATTATTATAATATCTATCAATAAAATTATTTATATTGAATTTATATGACATATAATTATTAATATTATTATAACTAAATATTCTATTCACATTTCAAAAAATTTTAAATATTATTATATTTTGAAAGGTTATAACCTATGAAAATGACAAAAAATTTAATTTTTTTTTGTTATTTTATTGTTTAAATAAAACTTATAAACCACTAAATGCCTAAAAACCTAAATCACTAAACTCCTAAAAGACAAAACCTCTAAATACTTAAATCATTAAACTAGTATACATTAATAATAAATCATAAATATCATTTTAATTTTTATTCAGTATAATTTTAAATTTTTATTATAATTATTTATCAGTTTATTTTTATAGAAATATTAATTACAAAATAAATTATTAGTGAGATAGATATAATTTAAATTAGACCGGTATACCCTAAATAATAAATAATAAATCTCATTTTTTTATTATAATTTTAAATATTCATTTTAATTATTTATTTGTTTATTTTTATATAAATATTAATTAAAATTAAATTATGAGTTAGACAAATATAATTTATGTAAATTATTTTTAATCAAAAAAATATAGATAAACTTTTTAAAATAAAAAAAAATTATAAAACAAAAAATTATTATATAGTAATATTTTTTGGTTTGCTTATGAATCATTTATTATTTTGTAATTATATTTTAATTGAAATCTATCTTATTAATAATAAATAATTAATTTATTTTTTGATCATTATTAGAATATTAATCACTAATATTGTTTATATTGAATTTATATGATATATAAATATAATTATTATTATAACTAAATATTGAATTAGCTTTTAAAAAAAATTTAAAAATTATTATATTTTCAAAGGTTATAACCTTTGAAAATATCAAAAAATAATAATAATAAATTCTTATTATTGTATTTTTTAAATAAAACCTATAAACAACTAAATGCATACACAATTAAATCCGTATACTCCTAAACCCAGTAATACCTAAATACATAAACCATTAAACCACTATATAGTACATAATAATTAATAAATCTAATTTTTATTTCTATTTATTATAATTTTAAATATTCATTTAATTATTTATTAGTTTATTTTTATAGAAATATTTATTACAAAATAAATTATGAGTAAGTCAAATATAATTTAAATAATAAACTTTTAAGAACAAAAAATATAAACATATAAAAAGAAGCAATACATCAAAAACATTATTATTTAGTAATTTATAATACTTTGATTTTGAAACAATTTAGGTTTTGCAAATATATTTTAAAAAATATCTATCTAATTTATAATAGTTCGTAAACCTTAAATATAATTTAAATAATTTATTGAAATATTAATTACAAAATAAATAATGAGTGATACAAATATAATTTAAATAATTTATTTTTTATCAAAAAATATATAATCTTATTAGATGAGGCAAAATTTATAAAACAAAAAGTATTATTTAGTAATAAATTTACTTTGATTTTGAATCATTTTAGTTTTTGTAATTGAATTTTAAATTATATCTATTATATTAATAATAGTTTATTAATTTATTTTTTGATAATTGATATAATATATTTCAATAAAATTGTTTATATTTCGTTTATATTATATATTGTTATAATTATTATTCTTACTAAATATTGTATTCACATTTTTAAAAAAATTGAAAATTATTATATTTTCAAAGGTTATAACCTTTGAAAATTTGAAAAAATATCAAAGATAATTTATTTGTTACTTCATTGTTTAAATAAAACCTATAAATCACTAAATGCCTAAATAATTAAATGAATAACTTCTAAATCTCGAAAACCCTAAATATATAATTTTTTTAATCAGATATATACTAAATAATAAACAATAAATCTAATTTATATTTTTTTCATTATAATTTTAAATATTCATTTTAATTATTTATTTGTTTATTTTTATATAAATATTAATTATAAAATAAATTATGAGTTAGACAATTATAATTTATATAAATTATTTTTAATCAAAAATATAGATAAACTTTTTAAAATAAAAAAAAATTCAAAACAAAAAATTATTATATTGTAATATATTTTTCTTTGCTTTTGAATTATTTTACGTTTTGTAATTATATTTTAATTGATATCTATCTTATTAATAATAAAATATTTATTTATTTTTTGATCATTATTAGAATATTTATCAATAAAATTAGTTATATTGAATTTATATGATATATAAATATAATGATTATTATACCTAAATATTGTATTCACTTTTGAAAAAAATTTAAAAATTATTATATTTTCAAAGTTTATAACCTTTGAAAATGTGAAAAAATAAAAAATAATATTTTTTTGATATTTCATTATTTTAATAAAACCTATAAAGCACTAAATGCCTAAACACTTAATTTAATAACTCTTAAATCTCTAAAACCCTAAATAATAAATAATAAATCTCAAAATTATTTTTTTCCTTATAATTTTAAATATTCATTTTAATTATTTATTTGTTTATTGTTATATAAATATTAATTACAAAATAAATTATGAGTTAGACAAGTATAATTTATATAAATTATTTTTCATCGAAAAATATAGATAAACTTATAAAAAGAATAAAAAATTTTAAAACTAAAATTTATTATATAGCAATATATTTTGCTCTCCTTCTGAATCATTTTAGATTTTGTAATTATATTTTAATTGATATCTATCTTATTAATAATTGTTTATTAATTTATTTTTTGATCATTATTAGAATATTTATCAATAAAATTGTTTATATTGAATTTATATTATATATAAATATAATGATTATTATAACTAAATATTGAATTCACATTTGAAAAAAATTAAAAATTATAATATTTTCAAGGTTATAACCTTTGGAAATATGAAAAAATAATAAAAATAAATTTTATGTTATTTTATTTTTTAAATAAAACCTATAAACCACTAAATGAATACACAGTTATATCAGTAAACTTCTAAACCCTGTAATGCCTAAATACATAAACCATTAAACAGATATATACTACTTAATAAATTGAATTTATATTTCAATTTATTATTATTTTAAATATTCATTTTAATTATTTATTAGTTTATTTTTATAAAAATTTTTATTACAAAATAAATTATGAGTGCGACACATATAATTTAAATAATTTATTTTTAATCAAAATATATATATATGCTTATAAAAGAAGTACAAATTTAAAAATTAAAAATTATTATCCAGTAATTTATTTTACTTAATTTTGAATCAATTTGAGTTTTTTAAATATTTTTTAATTAATATCTATCTTATTATTAATAGTTTATTAATTTAATTTTTTATCATTATTATAATATCTATCAATAAAATTATTTATATTGAATTTATATCATATATAATAATTAATATTATTATAACTAAATATTATATTCACATTTCAAAAAATTTTAAATATTAATTTATTTTTAATGGTTATAACCTTTGACAATCAGAAAAAATCTAATTAAAAAATTGTTTATTTTTATTATATAAATAAAACCTATAAACCACTAAATGCCTAAAAACATAAATTGATAAACTCCTAAACGACAAAACTCCTAAATAATTAAACCATTAAACATGTATACCACATATAATAAATCATAAATCTCATTTTAAATACTATTCATTATAATTTTAAATATTCATTTTAATTATTCATTAGTTTATATTTTATATAAATATTAATTACAAAATAAATAATGAGTTAGGCAAATATAATTTTAATAATTTATTTTTAATCAAAGAAAAAATATAAGCTTATAAAAAGAATTAAAAATTTAAAAACAAAAAAGAATTATTTAATAATATATTTTACTTTGATTTTGAATCATTATATATAGGTTTTGTAATAATATTTTAATTGCTATCAATCTTATTAATAAAAGTTTTTTAATTTATTATTTTATCATTTTTACAATATATAACAATAAAATTACTTATATTCAATTTAAATGTCTTATAATTATTAAGATTATTTTATTATTTAAATAAAACTTATAAACCATTAAATCCCTAAACATTTAAATCTCTAGACACCTAAACCCCAAAACCCCCTAAATACTTAAACCATTAAACCTATATAACCTAAATAATAAAAAATAAATCTCATTTTTATTTATATTCATTATAATTTTAAATATTCATTTTAATTATTTTTTAGTTTATTTTTAAGAAATATTATTTACAAATTAAATAATGAGTGAGACATATAATTTAAATAAATTATTTTTTATTAAAAAAATAAGCTTATAAAAATAAACAAAATTTCATAAATTTAAAATTTTATTTAGTAATATAATATACTTTGATTTTGAATTATTTTGGTTTCTGCAAATATATTTTAATTAATATCTATCTTATTAATAATAGGTTATTATTTTATTTTTTGATCATTATAATAATATATATAATATATTTTTTTATATTGAATTTACAACAAATATAATTTTTAAGATTATTATAACTAAGTATTGTATTCATATTTTATAACTATTAAAAAATTATTATATTTTTAAAGGTTATAACATTTGAAAATCAGAAAAATTCATAAAAATAAATTTTTTGTTATTTCTTTGATTAAATAAAACCTATAAACACCTAAATGTGTAAACATATAAATCAATAAACTCATTAACCCCAAAACCACAAAAAACATAAACAATTAAATAGTTATACCCTAAATAATAAATCATAAATCTCATTTATATTAGTATTCATTACAATTTAAAATTTACATTTTAATTATTTATATGTTTATTTTTATAGAAATATAAATTAAAAATTAAATTATTAGTGATACAAATATAATTTAAATATTTTATTTTTCATCAAAAACTATATAGGCTTATAAATGGATAGAAAAATTAATAAATTTAAAATTAATATTTCGTAAAATATTTCACTTTGATTTTGAATCATTTTAGGTTTTGAAAATATATTTTAAACAATATTTATCTTATTAATAATTTTTATTGCTTTTATATGATCATTATTATAATATATATCAATAAAATAGTTTATATTGAATTTATATGATATATAATTATTATGATTATTATAACTTCATAGTATAATCGCTTTTCAAAAAAAATTATAAATTATTATATTTTCAGAGGTTATAACATTCACAAATGAGAAAAAAAAACAAAAATAAATTTTTTGTTATTTTATTTTTTATATAAAACCTATAAACCACTAAATGACTAAATTCTAAAATGACTAAACTCCGAAACCCCGAAGCCCATAAATACTTAAAACATTAAATTAGTATAGTCCAAATAATAAATCATAAATCTAATTTTTATTAGTATTCATTATAATTTTAAATATTCACTTTAATTATTTATCAGTTTATTTTTTATAGAAATATTAATTACAAAATAAATTATTAGTGCGACATATATAGTTTAAATATTTTATTTTTCATTAAAAAAATGCTAATAAAAAAAGGCAAATTTTTAAAAATAAATAATTATTATTTAGTAATATAGCTTATTTTGATTTTGAATCATTTTAGATTTTACAATTATATTTTAATTTATATCATTCTTATAAATACTCGTTTATTAATTTATTTATTGATCATTATAATAATATTTATCAATAATATTATTTATATTGAGTTTGCATTATATATAATTATTAAGATTATTATAACTAAATATTATATTCACATTTAAAATAAATTAAAAATTATTATATTTTCATAGGTTATTACCTTCAAAAATTAAAAAAAATCAAAAAATTAAATTTTTTGTTTTTTCATTCTTAAAATAAAAACTATAATTCACTAAAGGTCTAAACAATTAAATCACTAAACTCTTAAAGCAAAAAAAACCTAAATACTTAAACCATTAAACCGGTATATCCTCAATATAAATAATAAATCTCAATTTTATTTGTATTCATTATAATTTTAAAAATTATTTTAATTATTTATTAGTTTATAATTATAGAATTATAAATTACAAAATAAATTATGAGTAAGACAAATTAATTTAAATAATTTATTTATAATAACAAAAATATAAAGTTATAAAAAAAGCAAAACATTAAAAAAATTATTATTAAGTAATATATTTTAATTTGATTTTGAATAACTTTAGATTTTGCAAATATATTTTAAATAATATCTAACTTATTAATAATAGTTTATTAAATTTTTTTGATCATTATTATAATATCTAGCAATGTAATTATTTATATTGAATTTAAATGACTTATACTTATTAAGATTATTATAACTAAATATTATATTTACATTTGAAAAGAATTTAAAAATTAATATATTTTCAAAGGTTATAACCTTCAAAAATTAAAAAAAAATAATAAAAATAAATTTTTTGTTATATCATTGTTTAAATAAAACTCATAAACCACTAAATGCCTAAACACTTAAACCTCTAAACTCCTAAACACAAAAGCCCCGAAATACTTAAACCTTTAAACTCGTAAACCTTAAATATAATTTAAATAATTTATTAAAATATTAATTACAAAATAAATTATGACTGATACAAATATAATTTAAATAATTTATTTTTCATCAAAAAAAATATAAGCTTATAAAAAGAAGAAAAAACAAAAAAAATTATTATTTAGTAATTAATTTTACTTGGATTTTGAATATTTTTAGGTTTTGGAATTATTTTTTAATTTATATCTATCATATTAATAATAGCATATTAATTTATTTTTTGATAATTGATATCATATCTATCAATAAAATTGTTTATATTTAGTTTATATTATATATAATTATAATGATTATTATTACTAAATATTGTAGTTACATTCTTAAAAAATTTTAAAATAATTATATTTTCAAAGGTTATAACCTTTGAAAATGTGAAAAAATTTCAAAAATTATTTTATTGTTATTTAATTGTTTAAATAAAATCTATAAACAACTAAATGCCTAAATACATAAATCGCTAAAGTCATAAACGAAAAAACCTCTAATACTTAAAATATTAAACTGGTATACATTAATAATAATTCATAAATCTCATTTTAATTTTATTCAGTATAATTTTAAATTTTTATTTTAATTATTTATCAGTTTACTTTTAAAGAAATATTAATTACAAAATAAATTATTAGAGAGACAAATCTAATTTAAATTAGACGAGTATACCCAAAATAATAAAGAATAAATCTCAATATTATTTTTTTCATTATAATTTTAAATATTCATTTTAATTATTTATTTGTTTATTTTTATATAAATATTAATTAAGAAATAAATTATGAGTTAGACAATAATATTTATATAAATTAATTTTCAACAAAAAAATATGGATAAACTTTTTAAAAGAAAAAAAAAATTCAAAACAATAAATTATTATATAGTAATATCATTTGAATTCTTTTGAATCATTTTAGATTTTTTTATTATATTTTAATTTATAGCTATCATATTAATAATAGATTATTAATTTATTTTTTGATCATTTTTAGAATATTTATCAATAATAATGTTTATATTGAATTTATATGATATATAAATATAATGATTATTATAAATAAATATTGAATTCACATTGAAAAAAATTTAAAAATTATTATATTTTCAAAGGTTATAACCTTTGAAAATATCAAAAAATAATAAAAATAAATATTTTCTTATTTTAATTTTTAAATAAAACCTATAAACCACTAAATGCATACACAGTAAAATCAGTAAACTACTAAGGCCTGTAATGCCTAAATACATTAACCATTAAGCTGCTATATACTACTTAATAATTAAGAAATCTAATTTTTATTTTAATTTATTATTATTTTTAATATTCATTTAAATATTTATGAGTTTATTTTATATAAATATTTATTACAAAATAAATTGTGAGTGCGACAGAAATAATTTAAATATTTTATTTTTAATCAAAAAAAATATATACGCTTATAAAAGAAGTAAAATTTTAAAAATTAAAAATTATTATCCAGTAATATTTTTTACTTTAATTTTGAATCAATTTGGGTTTTATAAATATTTTTTAATTAATATCTATCTTATTATTAATACTTTATTAATTTAATTTTTGATCATTATTATAAAATTTATCAATAATATTGTTTATATTGAATTTATTTGATATATAATAATTAAAATTATTATAACTAAATATGGTTTTCACATTTGAAAAAATTTTAAATATTATTATATTCTCAAAGTTTATTATCTATGAAAATGACAAAAAATTACAAAATTTTTTTTGTTATTTTATTCTTTAAATAAAACCTATAAACCACTAAATGCCTAAAAACATAAATCGCTAAACTCATAAACAACAAAACTTTTAAATACTTAAACTATTAAATTGGTATACATTAATAATAAATCATAAATCTCATTTTAATTTTTATTAAGTGTAATTTTAAATTTTTATTTTAATTATTTATCAGTTTATTTTTATAGAAATATTAATTACAAAATAAATTATTAGTGAGATAGATCTATTTTAAATAATTTATTATTTATCAAAAAAATATATATGCTTATAAAAAGAGGCAAAATTTTAAAAACAAAAATTCATTAAAATGAAATTTATGATTTATTATTAATGTATACCAATTTAATAGTTTAAGTATTTAAAGGTTTTGCTGTATAGGTGTTTAGAGATTCATGTTATTAGGCATTTAGTGCTTTATAGGTTTTATTTAAACAATAAAATTACAAAAAATAATTTGTAATTTTTTGTTCATTTTCATTGGTTATAACCTTTGAAAATATAATATATTTAAAATTTTTTGAAATGTGAATACAATATTTAGTTATAATAATTTTAATAAATATATATCATATAAATTCAATATAAACAATTTATTGATAGATATTATAATAATGATCAAAAATTAAATTAAAAAACTACTAATAATAAGATAGATATTAATTAAAAAATATTTACAAAACACAAATTGATTCAAAATTAATGTAAAAAATATTATTAGATAATAATTTTTAATTTTTAAATTTTTACTTCTTTTATAAGCGTATATATTTTTTTTATTAAAAATAAATTATTTAAATTATATTTGTCGCACACATAATTTATTTTGTAATAAAAATTTATATAAAAAAAACTACTAAATAATTAAAATGAATATTTAAAATTATAATAAATTGAAATAAAAATTAGATTTCTTAATTATTAAGTAGTATATAGCAGTTTAATGGTTTATGTATTTATGCATTACGGGCTTTAAGACTTTACTGATTTAACTGTGTATGCATTTAGTGGTTTATAGATTTTATTTAAAAATTAAAATATAAAATATTTTTTTTTATTTTTTGATATTTTCAAAGATTATAACCTTTGAAAATATAATAATTTTTAAATTGTTTTCAAATGTAATTCAATATTTAGTAATAATAACCATTATATTTATATACATATAAATTCAATATAAACAATATTATTGATAAATATTCTAATAATGATCAAAATATAATTAATAATATATTATTAATAAAATAGATATCAATTAAAATATAATTACAAAACCTATAATGATTCAGAATCAAAGCAAATTATATTACTATATAATAATTTTTTGCTATTTAATTTTTTTTTCTTTTAATAAGTTTATCTATATTTTTTTGATGAAAATTAATTTATATAAATTATATTTGTCTAACTCATAATTTATTTTTAATTAATATTTATATAAAAATAAAAAAATAAATAATTAAAATGAATATTTAAAATTATAATGAAAAAAAAATGAGATTTATTCTTTATTATTTAGGCAAAAACGGTTTAATTTAAATTATATTTATCTCAGAAATAATTTATTTTGTTATTAATATTTCAATAAAAATAATTGTTAAATAATTAAAATAAAAATTTAAAATTATACTGAAATAAAAATTAAAATGAGATTTATGAATTATTATTATGTATACTAGTTTAATATTTTAAGTATATAGAGGTTTTGTCTTAAGGACATTAGCAATTTATGTTTTTAGGCATTTAGTGGTTTATAGGTTTTGTTTAAACAATTAAAATAACAAAAAAATTATTTTTGATATTTTTTCTTATTTTCAATGGTGAATACAATATTTAGTAATAATAATCATTATAATTATATATAATATAAACTTAAATATAAACAATTTTATTCATAGATATGATATCAATTAACAAAAAAAAATTAATATGTTATTATTATTATGATGGATATAAATTAAAATATAATTGCAAAACCTAAAATTATTCAAAATCCAAGTAAAATTTATTACTAAATAATAATTTTTGTTTTTTAGTTTTTGCTTCTTTTTATAAGCTTATATTTTTTTTATGAAAAATAAATTATTTAAATTATATTTGTAGCACTCATAATTTATTTTGTAATTAATAATTTAATAAATTATTTAAATTATATTTAAGGTTTACAAGTTTAACGGTTTGAGTATTTAGGGGCTTTTGTGTTTAGGAGTTTAGAT
>JAREIK010000855.1:0-49505 GCA_029783825.1 Sapria himalayana | reverse complement strand
AATATAATTTATGTAAATTATTTTAATCAAAAAATATAGATAAACTTTTTAAAATAAAAAAATTTGAAAACAAAAAATTATTAATAGTAGTATATTTTGCTTTGCTTATGAATCATTTTATGTTTTGTAATTATATTTTAATTGATATCTATCTTATTAATAATAGATTACTAATTTATTTTTTGATCTTTATTAGAATATTTATCACTAAAATTATTTATGTTGAATTTATATGATATATAAATATAATTATTATTATAACTAAATATTTAATTCACTTTTGAAAAAAATTAAAAATTATTATATTTTCAAAGGTTATAACCTTTGAAAATATCAAAAAATAATAAAAATAATTGTTTTGTTATTTTATTTTTTAAATAAAACCTATAAACCACTAAATGCATACACAATTAAATCAGTAAACACCTAAACCCCATAATACCTAAATACATAAACCATTAAACTGCTATATAATACATAATAATTACTAAATCTAATTTTAATATCTATTTATTATAGTTTTAAATATTCATTTTAATTATCAATTAGTTTATTTTTATATAAATATTTATTATAAAATAAATTATGAGTGCGACAAATATAATTTAAATAATTTATTTTTAATCAAAAAAAATATACGTTATATAAGAAGTAAAAATTTAAAAATTAAAAATTATTATCCAGTAATATATTTTACTTTAATTTTGAATCAATTTGGGGTTTGTAAATATTTTTTAATTCATATATATCTTATTATTAGTAGTTTATTAATTTAATTTTTGATCATTATTATAATATCTATCAATATAATTATTTATATTGAATTTATATCATATATTATTACTAATATTATTATAACTAAATATTGTATTCACATTTCAAAAAATTTTAAATATTATTATATTTTCAAAGGTTATACCGTATGAAAATGAGAAAAAATTACAAATATTTTTTTGTTATTTTATTGATTAAATATAACCTATAAACCACTTAATGCTTAAAAACCTCAATCGCTAAACTTCTAAAAGACAAAACCTCTAAATACTTAAACTATTAAACTAGTATACATTAATAATAAATCATAAATATCATATTAATTTTTAGTAATTAATAATTTTAATTTTTATTTATTTAATTTTAAATTTATTTTTATAGAAATATTAAATACAAAATAAATCATTAGTAAGACAGATCTAATTTAAATTAGACAGGAATACCCAAAATAATAAATAACAAATCTGATTTTTTAATTATAATTTTAAATATTCATTTTAATTATTTAATTGTTTATTTTTATATAAATATTAAATACAAAAATATTTATGAGTTACACAAATATAATTTGTATAAATTATTTTTCATCAAAAAATTATAGATAAACCTTTTAAAAGAAAAAAAAATTCAAAACAAATAATTTTTGAATAGTAATATAATTTGTTTTGCTTCTGAATCATTTTAGGTTTTGTAAATATATTTTAATTGATATCTATCTTATTAATAATAGATTATTAAGTTATTTTTTCATCATTATTAGAATATTTATCATTAAAAATGTTTATATTGAATTTATATGATATATAAATATAATGATTATTATAATTAAATAATGTATTCACTTATGAAAAAAATTTTAAAATTATCATATTTTCAAAGGTTATAAACCTTTGAAAATGTGAAAAAATAAAAAAAAATATTTTTCCTTTGTTATTCTATTGTTTAAATAAAACCTATAAACCTCTAAATGCCAAAGCATTTAAATCACTAAAGTACAACATGCCGATACCCCTATATAGATACCCTTTAAATTGGTATACCCTAAATAATAATTAATAAATTTCATTTTTATTTGTTTTAATTATAATTTAAAAATTTCATTTTGATTGTTTAGTTTTTTATTTTTATATATGTAATAATTATAAAATAAATTATGAGTAAAAAATATAATTTATAAGAATTATTTATCATCAAAAAATTGATAAGCTTATAAAAAGAATAAAAATTTAAAAACAAATAATTATTATTTAGTAATATATTTTGCTTTGACTTTGAATCATTTTAGTTTTTGATATTTTATTTTAAGTAATATCAATCTTATTCATAATATATCTTTAATTTATTTTTTGATAATTATTAGAATATCTATCAATAAAATTATTTATATTGAATTTATATGATATATAATTATATATGATAATAAAATTATTTATTTATATGATATATATATAAATAAATATTGTATTCACTTTTGAAAAAAATTTAAAAATTATTATATTTTCAAAGGTTATAATCTTAAAAAATGAGAAAAAATAATAAAAACAAATTTTTAGTTTTTTTATTTTTTAAATAAAACCTATAGACCATTAAATGCTTACTTACTTAAATTAGTATGCTCATAAACCCCGAAACCTCTAAATATATAAACATTTTAACATCTATATACTACATAATAAATAATAAATCTCATTTTTATTTCTATTTATTATAATTTTAAATATTCATTTTAATTATTTATAGTTTAATTATTTAGAAAAATTAATTACAAAATAAATTTCGAGTGAGAAATATTATTTAAATAATTTATTTTTAAACAAAAAAAATATAAGCTTATAAAAAGAAGGAAAAATTTAAAAATTATATATTATTATTTAGTAATATATTTTGATTTGATTTTGAATCATTTTGTGTTATGTAAATATATTTTAATTAATATTTATATTATTAATAATAGTTTATTAATTTAATTTTTGATCATTATTATAATATCTATCATTAAAATTGTTTATATTGAATTTATATGATATATAATTATTAAGATTAATATAATTATACATAGTATTCACATTTAAAAAAATTTTAATAATTATTTTATTTTTAAAGGTTATAACCTTTGAAAATCAGAAAAAATTATAAATTTTTTTTTATTTTTATTATATAAATAAAACCTATAAACCACTAAATACCTAAAAACATAAATTGTTAAACTCCTAAACGAAAAACTCCTAAATAATCAAACTATCAAACTGGTATACCACATATAATAAAACATAAAAATCATTTTAATTTGTATTCATTATAATTTTAAATATTCATTTTAATTATTTATTAGTTTATTTTTAATAGAAATATTATTTCCAAATTAAATAATGAGCGAGACAACTATACTTTTAATAATTTATTTTTAATCAAGAAAATATATAAGCCTATAAAAAGAAGTAAGAATTTAAAAACAAAAAATTATTATTTAGTAATATATTTTACTTTGATTTTGAATCATTATATTTAGGTTTTGCGATTATATTTTAATTGCTATCAATCTTATTAAGAAAAGTTTATTAATTTATTATTTGATCAATTTTATAATATCTAACTATAAAATTACTTATATTGAATTTAAATGTGTTATAATTATTATGATTATTATAACTAAATATCATATTTACATTTGAAAAAAATTTAAAAATTATTATATTTTAAAAGGTTATAACCTTCAAAAATGATAAAAAATCACAAAAATAATTTTTTTATTATTTAAATAAAACTTATAAACCACTAAATGCCTAAACATTTAAATCTCTAGGCTCCTAAAACCCAAAACCCCCTAAATACTTAAAACATTAAACCTATATAACCTAAATAATAAATAATAAATCTCATTTTTATTTGTATTCATTATAATTTTAAATATTCATTTTAATTATTTTTTAGTTTATTTTTATAGAAATATTAATTACAAAATAAATAATGATGAGACATATATAATTTAAATAAATTATTTTTCATTAAAAATATAGAACCTTATAAAAATTAACAAACTTTCAAAATTTTAATATTTTATTTAGTAATATAATTTACTTTGATTTTGAATTATTTTGGGTTATACAAATATATTTTAATTAATATCTATCTTATTAATAATAGTTTATTAATTTATTTTTTGATCATTAAAATAATATATATTAATAAAATTTTTTATATTGAATTTACATCAAATATAATTATTATGATTATTATAAGTAAGTATTGTATTCATATTTTAGAACTATTAAAAAATTATTATATTTTCAAAGCTTATAAACATTGAAAATCACGAAAATTCATAAAAATAATTTCTTTGTTATTTCATTGATTAAATAAAACCAATAAACATCTAAATGTGTAAACATATAAATCAATAAACTAATTAACCCCAAAACAACAATAAACTTAAACAATTAAATAGTTATACCCTAAATAATTAATCATAAATCTCATTTTTATTAGTATTCATTATAATTTTATATATACATTTTAATTATTTATTGGTTTATTTTTATAGAAATATAATTTAAAAAATAAATTAATAGTGATACAAATATAATTTAAATAATTTATTTTTCATCAAAAAATATATAAACTTATAAATGGATACAAAAATTTAAAATTAATATTTAGTAAAATATTTCACTTTGATTTTGAATCATTTTAGGTTTTGTAAATATATTTTAAACAATATTTATCTTATTAAGAATTATTTATTAATCTTTTGTATGATCATTATTATAATATATATCAATATAATTGTTTATATTAATTTTATATGATATATAATTATTAAGATTATGATAACTAAATATAGTATTCACATTTAAAAAAAATTTAAAAATTGTTATAGTTTCAAAGGTTTTTAAGATAATTAATATGATCCTTTAAAAATGAGAACAAATTACAAAAAAAAATTTTTGTTATTTTATTTTTTAAATAAAACCTATAAACTACTAAATGCCTAAACACTTAAATCACTAAATTCTTAAATCCCAAATCTCTTAAATATATAATCTTTTGAACCTGTATATTTTATCTTATTAATAATAGTTTTATTTAATATCTATCTTATTAATATATTTTACTTTGATTTTGAATCAATTTAGGTTTTGCAAATAAATTTTATTTAATATCTATATTATTAATAATAGTTTATTAATTAATTTTATTATCGTCATCATAATATCTATAAAAAAATTATTTATATTGAATTTACATAATATATAATTATTTAGATTATTATAACAGAATAATATTTTCACATTTTAAAAAAATTTAAAAATTATTAAGTTTACAAAGGTTATAGCGTTTGAAAATAAGAAAAAATAAAAAAATAAATTTTTTGTTATTAGATTTTTTAAATAAAATCTATAAACCACAAAATACCTAAATTATTAATGACTAAACTCCTAAACCCCGAAGCCCATAAATACATAAGCCTTTAAATTAGTATATTTTAAATAATAAATAAAAAATCTCATTTTTATTAGTATTCATTATAATTTTAAATATTCATTTTAATAATTTATCAGTTTATTTTTATAAAAATATTAATTACAAAATAAATTATTAGTTAGAAAGATATAATATAATTAAAATATTTTTCATCAAAAAAATATATGATTATAAAAAGAGCCAAAATTTTTAAAACAAAATATTATTATTTAGTAATTTATTTTAAATTAATTTTGAATAATTTTAGATTTTGCAATTATATTTTAATTTATATCATTTTAATTAATAATAGTTTATTAATTTATTTATTGATCATTATTATAATATCTATTAATAAAATTATTTATATTGATTTTACAATATATATAATTATCAAGCTTATTATAACTAAATATTATATTCACGTTTTAAAAAAAATTAAAAGTTATTATATTTTCAAAGGTTATAACCTTCAAAAATTAGATAAAATCACTTAAGGAATAAACACTTAAATGACTAAACCCAAAAACACCTAAATACATAAACCATTAAACCTGTATATCATGAATAATAAATAATAAATCTTAATTTTATTTGTATTCATTATAATTTTAAATATTTATTTTAATTATTTATTAGTTTAATTTTATAAAATTATAAATTACAAAATAAATTATGAGGAAGAAATATATAATTTAAATAATTTATTTTTAATAACAAAAATATAAACTTATAAAAAAAGCAAAATATAAAAAAATTATTATTTAGTAATGTATACTTTGATTTTGAATAAATTTAGATTTTGCAAATATATTTTAGAAAATATCTATATTATTAATAATAGTTTATTAATTTATTTATTGATCATTATTATAATATCTATCAATGTGATTATTAATATTGAATTTAAAAGACATATATTTATTAAGATTATTATAACTAAATATTATATTTACATTTGCAAAAAATTAAGAAATTTTTATATTTTCAAAGGTTATAACCTTCGAAAATTAGAAAAAAAAAATAAAGATAAATTTTTTGTTATATCATTGTTTAAATAAAACATATAGACCACTAAATGCCTTGACACTTAAATCTATAAACTCCTAAACACAAAAGCCCCTAAATACTTAAAACTTTAAACTCGTATACCTTAAATATAATTTAAATAATTTATTTTTCATCAAAAAAAATATAAGCTTATAAAAAGAAGCAAAAACTAAAAAAAAATTATTATTTGGTAATAAATTTTACTTTGATTTTGAATAATTTTAGGTTTTGAAATTATATTTTAATTTATATCTATCATATTAATAATAGCATATTAATTTATTTTTTGATAATTGATATCATATATATCAATAAAATTATTTATATTTAGGTTATATTATATATAATTATAATGATTCTTATTACTAAATATTGTTTCACATTTTCAAAGGTTATAACCTTTGAAAATTTGAGAAAATATCAAAAATATTTTTTTTGTCATTTCGTTGTTTAAATAAATCATATTAATTACTAAATGCCTAAATACTTAAGTCAATAACCCGGAAATCTCAAAAACACTAAATAGATAATCCTTTTAAATTGGTAAACCCTAAATAATAAATAATAAATCTCAATATTATTTTTTTCATTATAATTTAAAATATTCATTTTAATTATTTATTTGTTTGTTTTTTATTAAATATTAATTACAATATAAATTATGAGTTAGACAAATATAATTTATATAAATTATTTTTCATCAAAAAATATAGATAAAATTATAAAGAGAAGAAAAAATTTCAAAACAAAAATTTATTATTTAGTAATATATTTTGCTTTCCTTATGAATCATTTTGGGTTTTGTAATTATAATTTAATTGATATCTATCTTATTAATAATAGATTATTAATTTATTCTTTGATCATTATTAGAATATGTATCAATAAAATTATTTATATTGAATTTATATTAAATATAAATATAATGATTATTATAACTAAATATTGAATTCACTTTTGAAAAAAATTTAAAAATTATTATATTTTCAAAGGATATAACATTTGAAAATATCAAAAAATAATAAAAAAAAATTTATATTTAGTTATTTTTTAAATAAAACCTATGACCACTAAATGAATACACAGTTAAATTAGTAAACTCTAAAAACCTCGTAATGCTTAAATACATAAACCATTAAACTTCTATATACGATTTAATAATTAAAAAATCTAATTTTTATTTCCATTTATTATAATTTTAAATTTTTATTTTAATTATTTATTAGCTTATTTCTATAGAAATATTTATTACAAAATAAATTATGAGTGCGAGAAATATAATTTAAATAATTTATTTTTAATCAATAAAAGTATTTACGCTTATAAAATAAGTAAAAATTTAAAAATTAAAAATTATTATTAAGTAATATATTTTACTTTAATTTTGAATCAATTTGGGTTTTGTAAATATTTTTTAATTAATATCTATCTTATTATTAATAGTTTATCAATTTAATTTTTGATCATTATTATAATATCAATCAATAAAATTGTTTATATTGAATTTATAAGATATATAATTAATAATATTATTATAACTAAATATTATATTCACATTTCAAAAAATGTTAAATATTATTATATTTTCAAAGGTTATGACCTATGAAAATGAGAAAAAATTACAAATTTTTTTTTATTTTATTGTTTAAATAAAACCTATAAACAACTAAATGCCTAAAAATATAAATCGCTAAACTCCTAAATGACAAAACTTTTAAATACTTAAACAATTAAACGGGTATACATTAATAATAAATAATAAATTTCATTTTAATTTTTATTCAGTTTAATTTTAAAGTTTTATTTTAATTATTTATCAGTTTATTTTTATAGAAATATTAATTACAAAATAAATTATTAGTTATATAGATCTAATTTAAATTAAACTGGTATACCCTAAATAATAAATAATAAAACTCATTTATTTAATTATAATTTTAAATATTCATTTTAATTATTTATTTGTATATTTTTATATAAATATTAATTAAAAATAAATTATGAGTTAAACAAATAATATTTATATAAATTATTTTTCATCAAAAAAAAATATAGATAAATTTTTTATAACAAATTTCAAAACAAAAAATTATTATATAGTAATATATTTTTCTTAGCTTCTTAATCATTTTAATATTTGTAATTATATTTTAAATGATATATATCTTATTAATAATAGATTATTAATTTATTTTTTGATCATTATTAGAATATTTATCAATAAAAATGTTTATATTGAATTTATATGATATATAAATATAATGATTATTATAACTAAATATTGTATTAACTTTTGAAAAAAATTTTAAAATTATTATATTTTCAAAGGTTATAACCTTTGAAAATGTGAAAAAATAAAAAAAATATTTTTTCTTTGTTATTCTACAGTTTAAATAAAACATATACACCACTAAATGCCTAAGCATTTAAATAACTAAACTACAAAATCCCAATACCTCTATATAGATAATCCTTTAAATCGGTATACCCTAAATAATAATTAATAAATCTCATTTTTATTTGTTTTCATTATAATTTAAAAAATTCATTTTGATTATTTTGTTTGTTATTTTTATATATGTATTATTTATAAAATAAATTATGAGTTAAAAATATAATTTATAAAAATTATTTTTCATCAAAAAATTGAAAAGCTTATAAAAAGAATAAAAATTTAAAAACAAATAATTATTATTTAGTAATATATTTTGCTTTGATTTTGAATCATTTTAGGTTTTGATATTATATTTTAAGTAATATCAATCTTATTCATAATAGATTTTTAATTTATTTTTTGATAATTATTAGAATATATATCAATAAAATTGTTATTATTGAATTTATATGATATATAAATATAATGATTATTATAACTAAATATTGTATTCACTTTTGAAAAAAATTTAAAAATTATTATATTTTCAAAGGTTATAACCTTAAAAAATCAGAAAAAATAATAAAAATAAATTTTTTGTTATTTCTTTTTTTAAATAAAACCTATAAATCATTAAATGCTTACTTACTTAAATCAGTAAGCTCATAAATGCTGAATCCCCTAAATACATAAACCTTTTAATAGCTATATACTACTTAATAAATAATAAATCTCATTTTTATTTCTATTTATTATAATTTTAAATATTCAATTTAATTATTTAAAGTTTAATTATTTAGAAAAATTAATTACAAAATAAATTTTGAGTGAGACAAATATTATTTAAATAATTTATTTTAATAAAAAAATATATAAGCTTATATAAAGAAGAAAAAATTTAAAAATTAAATTTTATTATTTAGTAATATATTTTGATTTGATTTTGAATCATTTTGTGTTATGTAAATATATTTTAATTAATATTTATATTATTAATAAAAGTTTACTAACTTAATTTTTGATCATTATTATAATATCTATCATTAAAATTTTTTATATTGAATTTATATGATATATAATTAGTAAGATTAATATAATTTTACATTGTATTCACATTTCAAAAAATTTTGAAAATTATGTTATTTTCAAAGGTTATAACCTTTTAAAATCAGAAAAAATCAAAACAAGAAATTTAAATTTTTATTATAAAAATAAAACCTATAAATAACTAAATGCCTAAAAACATAAATTGATAAACTCCTAAATGACAAAACTCCTAAATAATCAAACCATTAAACCGACATACCACATATAATAAATCATAAATCTCATTTTAATTCGTATTCATTATAATTTTAAGTATTCATTTTAATTATTTATTAGTTTATTTTTTATAGAAATATTAATTACAAAATAAATAATGAGAGAGACAACTATAAATTTAATAATTTATTTCTAATCAATAAAAAAATCTAAGCATATAAAAAGAAGTAAAAATTTAAAAAACAAAAAATTATTATTTAGTAATATATTTTACTTTGATTTTGAATCATTATATATTGGTTTTGCAATTATATTTTAATTGCTATTAATCTTATTAAGAATAGTTTATTAATTTATTATTTGATCAATTTTATAATATCTAATAATAAAATTACTTATATTGAATTTTAATGTCTTATAATTATTAAGATTCTTATAACTAAATATTATATTTATATTTGAAAAAAATTTAAAAATTATTATATTTTCAAAGGTTATAACATTTAAAAATGATAAAAAATCACAAAAATAATTTTTTTATTATTTAATTAAAACTTATAAACCACTAAATGCCGATTCATTTAAATGTCTAGACTACTAAACCCCAAAACCCCCAAAATACTTTAACAATTAAACCTATATAACCTAAATAATAAATAATAAATTTCATTTTTATATGTTTTCATTATAATTTTAAATATTCATTTTAATTATTTTTTAGTTTATTTTTGTAGAAATTTTAATTACAAAATAAATAATGAATGAGACATATATAATTTAAATAAATTATTTTTATGAAAAAAAAAAAGCTTATAAAAATAAACAAAATTTCAAAAATTTAAAATTTTATTTAGTAATATAATTTACTTTGATTTTGAATTATATTGGGTTCTGCAAATATATTTTAATTAATATCAATCTTATTAATAATAGTTTATTAATTTATTTTTTGATCTTTTTTATAATATATATTAATACATTTTTTTATATTGAATCTACAACAAATATAATTATTAAGATTATTATAACTAAGTATTCTATTCATATTTTAGAATTATTAAAAAATTATTATATTTTTAAAAGTTATAGCTTTTGAAAATCACGAAAATTCATAAAAATAAATGTTTTGTTATTTCATTGATTAAATAAAACCTATAAACACGAAAATGGGTAAACATATAAATTATTAAACTCCTTAACCCCAAAACCACAAAAAATTAAACAATGAAATAGTTATACCCTAAATAATAAATAATAAATCTCATTTTTATTAGTATTCATTATAATTTTAAATATACATTTTAATTATTTATTAGTTTAATTTTATAGGAATATAAATTGAAATATAAATTATTAGTGAGAAAATATAATTTAAATAATTTATTTTTCATCAAAAAATATATAGTCTTATAAATGGATACGAAAATTTAAAAATTTAAAATTAATATTTAGTAAAATATTTAACTTTGATTTTGAGTCATTTTCAGTTTTGCAAATATATTATAAACAATATTTATCTTATTAATAATTGGTTATTACTTTTTTATAATCATTATTATAATAAATATCAATAAATTAGTTTATATTGAATTTATATTATATATAATTATTATGATTATTATAACTTCATATTGTATTCACTTTTCAATAAAAAATTTAAAAATTATTATATTTTCAAAGGTTTAACCTTCAAAAATACTAAAAATTATGAGAAAAAATAACAAAAATATATTTTTTGTTATTTTATTTTTTATATAAAACCTATAAACCACTAAATGACAAAATACGAAAATGACTAAACTCTTAAATCCCGAAGCCCATAAATACTTAAAACATTAAATTAGTATAGTCTAAATAATAAATCATAAATCTCAGTTTTATTAGTATTCATTATAATTTTAAATATTCATTTTAATTATTTATCAGTATATTTTTATAGAAATATTAAATATAAAATAAATTATAAGTGCGACAAATATAATTTAAATAATTTATTTTTCATCAAAAAAATTGGTTATAAAAAGAGACAATTTTAAAAATAAAAATAATTATTTAATAATATATCTTATTTTTGATTTTGAATCATTTTAGATTTTACAATTATATTTTATTCTATATCATTCTTATAAATACAAGTTTTTTAATTTATTTATTGATCATTATTATAATATCTATTAATAAAATTATTTATATTGAATTTAGATTATATATAATTATTAAAATTATTATAACTAAATATTATATTAAAATTATATATTGGCTTATAAATGGAGACGAAAGTTTAAAAATTTAAAATTAATATTTAGTAAAATATTTCACTTTGATTTTGAGTCATTTTCGGTTTTGCAAATATATTTTAAACAATATTTATCTTATTAATAATTGGTTATTACTTTTTTATAATCATTATTATAATAAATATCAATAAAATAGTATATATTGAATTTATATTATATATAATTATTATAATTATTATAACTTCATATTATATTCACTTTTCAAAAAAAAATTTAAAAATTTTTTCAAATTTTCAAAGGTTATAACCTTTGAAATATAATAATTTTAAATTTTTTTAAAAATGTTAATACAATATTTATTAATAAGAATCATTATTATTATATATAATATAAACTAAATATAAACAATTTTATTGATAGATATGATATCAATTATCAAAAAAGAAATTAATATGCTATTATTAATATGATAGATATAAATTAAAATATAATTGCAAAACCTAAAATTATTCAAAATCAATGTATAATTTATTACCAAAGAATAATTTTTGTTTTTTAGTTTTTGCTTCTTTTTATAAGTCATTTTAATTCAATATAAATAATCACATTGCTAGATATTATAATAATGATCAATAAATAAATTAATAAACTAAATATTAATAAGATAGATATTATTTAAAATATATTTGCAAAATCTAAATTTATTCAAAATCAAAGTATATATTACTAAATAATAATTTTTTTAATATTTTGCTTTTTTATAAGTTTATATTTTTGTTATTAAAAGTAAATTATTTAAATTATATTTGTATTCCTCATAATTTATTTTGTAATTTATAATTCTATAAAAATAAACTAATAAATAATTAAAATAAATATTTAAACTTATAATGAATACAAATAAAATTGAGATTTATTATTTATTATTCAGGATATATAGGTTTAATGGTTTAAGTATTTAGGTGTTTTGGGCTTTAGACATTTAAGTGTTTATGCCTTTGGTGATTTTATCTAATTTTTGAAGGTTAAAACCTTTGAAAATATAATAACTTTTAATTTTTTTTTAAAATGTGTATATACTATTTAGTTATAATAATCTTGATAATTATATATAATGTAAAATCAATATAAATAATTTTATTAATAGATATTTTAATAATGTCAATAAATAAATTAATAAACTATTATTAATTAGAGTGATATAAATTAAAATATAATAGCAAAATCTAAAATTATTCAAAATTAAATTAAAATAAATTACTAAATAATAATATTTTGTTTTAAAAATTTTACCTCTATTTATAATCTTATATTTTTTTGATGAAAAATAAATTATTTAAATTATATCCGTCTCATTAATAATTTATTTTGTAATTAATATTTCAAAAAAAATAAACTGATATATAATTAAAACGAATATTTAAAATTATATTGAATACTAATAAATATTAGATTTATTATTTATTATTAAGAGTATACTAATTTGAAGGCTTATGTATTTATGGTCTACGGAGTTTAGGAGTTTAGTAATTAAGAATTTAGGTATTTTGTGGTTTATAAATTTTATTTTAAAAATCTAATAACAAAAAATTTATTTTTTAATTTTTTCTTATTTTCAAAAGTTATAACCTTTGAAAACTTAATAATTTTTAAATTTTTTTAAAATATGAAAATATTATTTTGTTTAATAATCTAAATAATTATATATTAAGTAAATTCAATATAAATAATTTTTTTATAGATATTATGATGACGATAATAAAATAAATTAATAAACTATTATTAATAAGATAGATATTAAATAAAATTATTTGCAATACCTAAAATGAATCAAAATCAAAGTAAAATATATTAATAAGATAGATATTAAATAAACTATTATTAATAAGATAAAATATATAGGTTTAAAGATTATATATTTAGGAGTTTTGGGATTTAAGAATTTAGTGATTTAAGTGTTTAGGCATTTAGTAGTTTATAGGTTTTATTTAAAAAATAAAATAACAAAAAAATATTTTTGTTATTTGTTCTCATTTTTGAAGGATATAACCTTTGAAACTATAACAATTTTTAAGTTTTTTTTAAATGTGAATACTATATTTAGTTATGATAATCTTGATAATTATATATCATGTAAATTCAATATAAACAATTATATTGATATATATTATAATAATGATCATACAAAAGATTAATAAACAATTATTAATAAGATAAATATTGTTTAAAATATATTTACAAAACCTAAAATGATTGAAAATAAAAGTGAAATATTTTACTAAATATTAATTTTACTTTTTTAAATTTTTGTATCCATTTATAAACTTATATATTTTTTGATGAAAAATAAATTATTTAAATTATATTTGTATAACTATTAATTTATTATTTAATTTATATTTCTATAAAAATAAACTAATAAATAATTAAAATGTATATATAAAATTATAATGAATACTAATAAAAATGAGATTTATTATTTATTATTTAGGGTATACCAATTTAATGGTTTAAGTTTATTGTGGTTTTGGGGTTAATGAGTTTATTGATTTATATGTTTACACATTTAGGTTTTATTTATTGATTTATAGGTTTTATTTAATCAATGAAATAACAAAAATTTTATTTTTATGAATTTTCATGATTTTCAAAGTTTATAACCTTTGAAAATATAATAATTTTGTAATAGTTCTAAAATATGAATACAATACTTAGTTCTAATAATCTTAATAATTATATTTTAAGTAAATTCAATATAAAAAATTTTATTAATAAATATTATTTTGATGATCAAAAAATAAATTAATAAACTATTATTAATAAGACAGATATTTATTAAAATATATTTGCAGAACCCAAAATAATTCAAAATCAAGGTAAATTATATTACAAAATAAAATTTTAAATTTTTGAAATTTTGTTTATTTTTATAAGCTTATTTTTTTTCATAAAAAATAATTTATTTAAATTATATATGTCTCACTCATTATATAATTTGTATTTAATATTTCTATAAAAATATACTAAAAAATAATTAAAATGAATATTTAAAATTATAATGAGTACAAATAAAAATGAGATTTATTATTTATTATTTAGGTTATATAGGTTTAATGGTTTAAGTATTTAGAGGGTTTTGGGATTTAGGTGTCTAGAGATTTAAATGTTTAGCCATTTAGTGGTTTATAAGTTTTATTTAAATAATAAAATAATATTAATAATTATTAGACATTAAAATTAAATATAAGTAATTTTATTGGTATATATTATAAAAATGATCAAATAATAAATTAAAAAAATTTTATTAATAAGATTGATAGCAATTAAAATATAATTGCAAAATCTTTATATAATGATTCAAAATCAAAGTAAAATATGTTACTAAATAATACTTTTTTGTTTTTAAATTTTTACTTCTTTTTATAAGCTTATATTTTTTTTTGATTAAAAATAAATTATTAAAATTATATTTGTCTAACTCATTATTTATTTTGTAATTAATATTTCTATAAAAAATAAACTAATAAATAATTAAAATGAATATTTAAAATTATAATGAATACAAATTAAAATGAGATTTATGATTTATTATATGTGGTATACAGGTTTAATGGTTTATTATTTAGGAGTTTTGTCGTTTATGAGTTTATCAATTTATGTTTTTAGGCATTTAGTGGTTTATAGGTTTTATTTATATAATAAAAATAAATAAAAATTATTTAGATTTTTTTTTGATTTTCAAAGGTTATAACCATTAAAAATAAATTAATATTTTAAATTTTTTGAAATATGAATATAATATTTAGTTATAATAATATTAATAATTATATATGATATAAATTAGATATCAATAATTTTATTGATAGATATTATAATAATGATCAAAAATTAAATTGATAAACTATTAATAATAAGATACATATTAATTAAAAAATATTTACAAAACCCAAATTGATTAAAAATTAATGTAAAATATATTACTAGATAATTATTTTTAATTTTTAAATTTTTACTCCTTTTTTAAGCGTATATATATTTTTTTGATTAAAAATAAATTATTTAAATTATATGTGTCGCACTCATAATTTATTTTGTAATAAAAATTTCTATAAAAATAAACTAATAAATAATTAAAATGAATATTTAAATAATAATAAATTGAAATATAAATTCAATTTATTAAGTAGTATATAGTGGTTTAATGGTTTATATAGTTAGGCATTACGGGGTTTAGGAGTTTCTATATAACTGTGTATGCATTTAGTGGTTTATAGGTTTTATTTAAAAAATAAAATAACATAAAATTTATTTTTATTATTTTTTCATATTTCCAAAGGTTATAACCTTGAAAATATAATAATTTTTAAATTTTTTTCAAAAGTGAATTCAATATTTAGTTATTATAATCATTATATTTAAATATCATATAAATTCAATATAAACTATTTTATTGATAAATATTCTAATAATGATCAAAAAATTAATTAATGATCTATTATTAATAAGATAATTATCAATTAAAATATAATTACAAAACCAATAATGATTCAGAACCATAGCAAATTATTTTATTATATAATAATTTTTTGATTTTTATTTTTTTTTCTTTTAAAAAGTTTATCTATATTTTTTTTGATTAAAAATAATTTAAATAAATTATATTTGTCTAACTCATAATTTATTTTTTAATTAATATTTATATAAAAATAAACAAATAAATAATTAAAATGAATATTTAAAATTATAATGAAAAAAAAATGAGATTTATTCTTTATTATTTAGGGTATACCGGTTTAATTTAAATTATATCTCTTCACTAATAATATCTTTTGTAATTAATATTTCAATAAAAATAAACTTATAAATAATTAAAATAAAAATATAAAATTATATTGAATACAAATTAAAATGAGATTTATGAATTATTATTAATGTATACCAGTTTAATATTTTAATTATTTAGATGTTTTGCCGTTTAAGATTTTAGCAATTTATGTTTTTAGGCATTTAGTGGTTTATTGGTTTTGTTTAAACAATGAAATAACAAAAAAAATTATTTTTGATATTTTTTGACATTTTCAAAGATTATAACCTTTGACAATATAATAATTTTAAAATTTTTTAAAATTGTGAATACAATATTTAGTAATAATAATCATTATAATTATATATAATATAAACTAAATATAAACAATTTTATTGATAGATATTATATCAATTATCAAAAAATAAATTAATATGTTATTATTATTATGATGGATATAAATTAAAATATAATTGCAAATCCTAAATTTATTCAAAATCCAAGTAAAATTTATTACTAAATAAAAATTTTTGTTTTTTAGTTTTTGCTTCTTTTAAAAAGCTTATATATTTTTTTGATGATAAATAAATTATTTAAATTATATTTGTATCACTCATAATTTATTTTGCAATTAATATTTTAATAAATTATATAAATTATATTTAAGGTTTACGAGTTTAAAGGTTTAAGTATTTAGAAGCTTTTGTGTTTAGGAGTTTAGATGTTTAAGTGTTTAGGCATTTAGTGGTTCATAAGTTTTATTTAAACAATGATATAGCAAAAAAATTTATTTTTATTATTTTTTTTAATTTTTCAAGATTATATCCTTTGAAAATAAAATAATTTTAAAATTTTTTTAAATGTAAATATAATATTTATTTATAATAATCTTCATAATTATAATTAATTTAAATTCAATATAAATAATTATATTGCTAGATATTATAATTATGATCAAAAAATAAATTAATAAACTATTATTAATAAAATAGTTATTATTTAAAAAGTATTTGCAAAATCTAAATTTATTCAAATCAAAGTAAAATATATTACTATAAAATAATTTTTTTTAATGTTTTGCTTTTTTTATAAGTTTATATTTTTGTTATTAAAAATAAATTATTCAAATTATATTTGTCTTATTCATACTTTATTTTCTAATTTATAATTCTATAATAATAAACTTCTAAATATTTAAAATGAATATTTAAAATTATAATGAATACAAATAAAATTGAGATTTATTATTTAGTATTCAGGATATACCTGTTTAATGGTTTAAATTTTTAGGTGTTTTCTGGTTTAGGAGTTTAGTGATTTAATTGTTTAGACCTTTAGTGATTTATAGTTTTTATTTAAAGAATGAAAAAACAAAAAATTTAATTTTTTGATTTTTTTTTAATTTTTGAAGGTTGGAACCTTTGAAAATATAATAATTTTAATTTTATATAATTATAAACTCAATATAAATACTTTTATTGATAGATATTATAATAATGATCAATAAATAAATTAATGAATTTGTATTTATAAGAATGATTTAAATTAAAATTAATTGTATAATCTAAAATGATTCAAAATCAAAATAAGATATATTATTAAATAATAATTTTTATTTTTAAAATTGTGCCTCATTTTATGAGCATTTTTTTTGATGAAAAATAAATTATTTAAATTATATATGTCGCACTATTAATTTATTTTGTAATTAATATTTCAATAAAAATAAACTGAGAAATAATTAAAATGAATATTTAAAATTATAATGAATACTAATAAAACTGAGATTAATTATTTATTATTTAGACCATACTAATTTAATGTTTTAAATATTTATGGGCTTCGGGGTTTAGGAACTTAGTCATTTTAGTATTTAGTCATTTAGTGGTTTTTAGGTTTTATATGAAAAATAAAATAACAAAAAATTTATTTTTGTTATTTTTTCTCATTTTTGAAGGTTATAACCTTTGAAAATATAATAATTTTTAATCTTTTTTTTGAAAAGTGAATACAATATGAAGTTATAATAATCATAATAATTATATATAATATAAATTTAATATAACCTATTTTATTGATATTTATTATAATAATGATCATAAAAAAGAAAAACCAATTATTAATAGGATAAATATTGTTTAAAATATATTTGCAAAACCAAAAATGACTCAAAATCAAAGTGAAATATTTCACTAAATATTAATTTTAAATTTTTAAATTTTTGTATCAATTTATAAGCCTATAATTTTTTTGATGAAAAAATAAATTATTTAAATTATATTTGTATCACTCAAAATTTATTTTTTAATTTATATTTCTATAAAATTAAACTATTAAATAATTAAAATGTATATTTAAAATTATAATGAATACTAAAAAAATAAGATTTATTATTTATTATTTAGGGTATAACAATTTAATTGTTTAAGGTTTTTGTGGTTTTGGGGTTAATGAGTTTATTGATTTATATGTTTACACATTTAGGTGTTTATTGGTTTTATTTAATCAATGAAATAACAAAAAAATTATTTTTATGAATTTTTGTGATTTTCAAATGTTATAACCTTTAAAAATTATATTTGTTGTAAATTCAATATAAAATATTTATTAATATATATTATTATAATGATCAAAAAATAAAATAATAAACAATTATTAATAAAATACATATTAATTAAAATATTTTTGCAGAAAACAAAATAATTCAAAATCAAAGTAAATTATTTTATTAAATAAAATTTTAAAATTTTGAAATTTTGTTTATTTTTATAAGCTTATTTTTTTCATAAAAAATAATTTATTTAAATTATATATGTATCACTCATTATTTAATTTGTAATTAATATTTCTATAAAAATAAACTAAAAAAGAATTAGAATGAATTTTTAAATTTATAATGAATGCAAATAAAAATGAGATTTATTTTTTTTATTTTTTAGTTTTTATAGGTTTAATGGTTTAAGTATTTAGGGGATTTTGGTTTTTAAGAGTCTAAAGATTTAAATGTTTAGGCATTAGTGGTTTATAAGTTTTATTTAATTAATAAAATAATAAAAAAATTATTTTTGTGATTTTTTATCATTTTTGAAGGTTATAACCTTTGAAAATATAATAATTTTTAAATTTTTATCAAATGTAAATATAATATTTAGTTATAATAATCTTAATAATTATAAGACATTTAAATTGAATATAAGTAATTTTATTGTCAGATATTATAAAAATGATTAAATAATAAATTAATAAACTTTTATTAATAAGATTGATAGCAAATAAAATTTAATTGCAAAACCTATATATAATGATTCAAATTCAAAGTAAAATATATTACTAAATAATACTTTTTTGTTTTTAGAAATTTACTTCTTTTTATAAGCTTATATTTTTTTTGATTATAAATAAATTATTAAAATTATATTTATGATTTATTAAATGTGGTATACCAGTTTAATGGTTTGATTATTTAGGAGCTTTGTCGTTTAGGAGTTTATCAATTTATGTTTCTAGGTATTTAGTGGTTTATAGGTTTTATTTATATAAAAAAAATAAAAAAAATTTTTTTAGATTTTTTCTGATTTTCAAACGTTATAACCTTTAAAAATAAAATAATTTTTAAAATTTTTTGAAATGTGAATACTATGAATAATTATATTAATCTTACTAATTATATATCATATAAATTCAATATAAACAATTTTAATTATAGATATTATAATAATGATCAAAATTAAATTAATAAATTATTATTAATAATATAAATAATAATTAAAATATATTTAAATAACACAATGATTCAAAATCAAATCAAAATATATTACTAAATAATAATATTTAGATGAGACACATAATACTATATAAAAATGATTAAGAAGAAAGCAAAATCTATTACTATATAATAATTTGTTGTTTTGAAATTTTTTTTTCTTTTAAAATAAATTATTTTTCATTTTAATGATAAATAATTTATATAAGTTATATTTGTCTAAATCATAATTTATTTTGTAATTAATATTTATATAAAAATAAACAAATAAATAAAATAAATGAATATTTAAAAATATAATGAAAAAAAATAATATTGAGATTTATTATTTATTATTTAGGGGTGCTAGTTTAAAAGGATTATTATTTATTATTTAGTGTTTTAGAGATTTAAGAGTTATTGATTTAAGTGGTCAGGCATTTAGTGGTTTATAGGTTTTATTTAAATAATGAAATATCAAAAAATATATTTATTTTTATTTTTTCACATTTTCAAAGGTTATAAACTTTGAAAATATAATGATTTTAAATTTTTTTTCAAAAGTGAATTCAATTTTTAGTTATAATAATCATTATTTTTAAATATCATATAAATTCAATATAAAAATTTTTATGGATAAATATTCTAATAATGATCAAAAAATAAATAAATTATCTATTATTAATAAGATAAATATCAATTAAAATATAATTACAAACCCAATAATGATTCAGATGCAAAGCAAATTATATTATTATATAATAATTTTTTGTTTATAATTTTTTTTCTTTTAATAAGTTTATCTATATTTTTTTTGATGAAAAATAATTTATATAAATTATGATTGTCTAACTCATAATTTATTTTGTAATTAATAGTTATATAAAAATAAACAAATAATTAATTAAAATGAATATTTAAAATTATAATGAAAAAAATAAAAATTGATTTTTTGTTTATTATTTAGGATATATCTGATTAAAAAAATTATATATTTAGGGTATTCGAGATTTAGAAGTTATTCATTTAAGTATTTAGGCATTTGATGGTTTATAGGTTTTATTGATAGAATGAAATAACAAAAAATTTATTTTTGATATTTTTTCAAATTATCAAAGGTTATAACATTTGAAAATATAATAATTTTTAAATCTTTTAAAAATGTGAAGACAATATTTAGTAATAATAAATATTACAACTATATTTAATATAAACTAAATATAAACAATTTTATTGATAGATATTATATCTATTATCAAAAAATAAATTAATAATCTATTATTAATATGATAGATATAATTTAAAATAAAATTAAAAAACCTAAAATGATTCATAATCAAAGTAAAATTTATTACTAAATAATAATTTTTTTTTAGTATTTGCATCATTTTATAAGCTTATATGCTTTTTGATGAAAAATAAATTATTTAAATTATATTTGTATCACTTATAATTTATTTTGTAATTAATATTTCTATAAATAATTTAAATTATATTTAAGGTTTAAGAGTTTAAAGATTTAAGTATTTAGGGGCTTCGAGGTTTAGGAGTTTAGATATTTATGTATTTAGTCATTTAATGTTTTATAAGTTTTATTTAAATAATGATATAACAAAAAATTTATTTTTGTTATTTTTTCTCATTTTTGAAGGTTATAAACTTTGAAAATATAACAATTTTTAAATTTTTTTTATATGTGAATACTATATTTAGTTATGATAATCTTAATAATTATATATCATCTAAATTCAATATAAACAATTATATTGAAATATATTATATTAATGATCAAAAAATAAATTAATAAACTCTTATTAATAATATAGATTATTTTAAATATATTTGCAACACGTAATTTTATTCAAAATCAAAGTAAAATATATTACAAAATAATAATTTCTTTGATGTTTTGCTTCTTTTTATAAGTTTATATTATTTGTTATTAAAAGTAAATTATTTAAATTATATTTGTGTTCCTCATAATTAATTTTTAATTTATAATTCTATAAAAATAAACAAATAAATAATTAAAGTGAATATTTAAAATTATAATGATACAAATAAAATAGAGATTTATTTTTATTATTCAGAATATACTAGTTTAATGGTTTAAGTATTTAGGTGTTTTGTTGTTAGTGATTTAAGTGTTTAGGCCTTTAATGATTTATAGTTTTTATTTAAAGAATGAAAAAATAAAAAAATTAATTTTTTGATTTTTTTAATTTTTGATTTAAGTGTTTAGGCCTTTGAAATTATAATAATTTTTAATTTTTTTTAAATGTGAATATAATATTCTGTAATAATAATCTTAATAATTATATTTAATGTAAACTTAATATAAATAATTTTATTAATAGATATTATAATAATGATCAATAAAAAATTAGTAAACTTTTATTAATAAGAATGATATAAATTAATATATAATTGCAAAATATAAAAAGATTCAAAATAAAATAAAATATATTACTAAATAATAAATTTTTGTTTTTAAAATTTTGGTTATTTTTATAAGGATGTATATAATTTTTGATGAAAAATAAATTATTTATATTAGATCTGTCTCACAAATAATTTATTTTGTAATTAATATTTCTATTAAAATAAACTGATAAATAATCATTATAAAAATTTAATATTATACTTAATAAAAATTAAATTGAGATTTATTATTTTTTATTAATGTACACTTGTTTAATAGTTTAAGTATTTAGAGGTTTTGTCGTGTAGGAGTTTAGCAATTTATGTTTTTAGGCATTTAGTGGTTTATAGGTTTTATTTAAACAAAAAAATAACAAAAAAAAATTTGTAATTTTTTCTCATTTTCATAGGTTATAACCTTTAAAAATTTAATAATATTTAAATTTTTTTGAAATGTGAATACAATATTTAGCTATATTAATATTAATAATTATATATCATATAAATTCAATATAAACAATTTTATTGATAGATAATATAATAATGATCAAAATTAAATTAATAAACTATTAATAAAAAGATTGATATTAATTAAAAAATATTTACAAAACCCAAATTAATTCAAAATTCAAGTAAATTATATTACTAGATAATAATTTTTAATTTTTAAAATTTTTACTTCTTTTATAAGCATATATTTTTTTAATTAAAAATAAATTAATTAAAATATATATGTTGCTCTCATAATTTAATTTGCAATAAATATTTCTATAAAAATACATTAATAAAAAATAATAATTAATTTTTAAAATTATAATAAATAGAAATAAAAATTAGATTTATTAATTATTAATTCGTATATAGCGGTTTAATGGTTTATGTATTTAGGGATTATGATGTATAGGAATTTATTAATTTAACTTCTTATGCATTTAGTGGTTTATAGGTTTTATTAAAAAAATAAAATAATAAAAAATTTATTTTTATTATTTTTTGATATTTTCAAAGGTTATATCCTTTGAAAATATAATAATTTTTAAATTTTTTTTAAATGTAAATACAATATTTAGTTATAATAATCATTATATTTATATATCATATAAATTCAATATAAACAATTTTATTGATAAATATTCTAATAATTATTATAAAATAAATTAATAATATATTATTAACAAGATAGATATCAATTAAAATATAATTACAAAACCTAAAATGATTCAGAAGAAAAGCAAAATATAATACTATATAATAATTTTTTGTTTTGAAATTTTTTTTTCTTTTAAAAAGTTTATCAATAATTTTTTGATGAAAAATAATATATAAATTATATTTGTCTAACTTAATTTATTTTGTAATTAATATTTATATATATAAAAACTAATAAATAATTAAAATGAATATTTAAAATTATAATGCAAAAAAATGAGATTTATTATTTATTATTTAGGGATACCGGTTTAATTTAAATTAGATCTGTCTCATAGATAATTTATTTTGTTATTAATATTTCTATAAAATAAATTGATAAAAAATTAAAATAAAAATTTAAAATTATACGGAATAAAAATTATAATGAGATTTATAATTTATTATTAATATATACCAGTTTAATGATTTAAGTATTTAGATGTTTTTCCGTTAGGAGTTTAGCGATTTATGTTTTTAGGCTTTTAGTGGTTTATAGGTTTTATTTAAAAAATAAAATAAAAAATAAAATAAAAAATAAAATTTCTATAATTTTTTATCATTTTCATAGGTTATAACATTTTAAAATATATTAATATTTAAAATTTTTTGAAATTTTAATATAATATTTTGTTATAATAATATTAATAATTATATGTCATACAAATTTAATATAAATAATTTTATTGATAAATATTATAATAATGATCAAAAATTAAATTTATAAACTATTAATATTAAGATAGATATTAATTAAAAAATATTTACAAAACCCAAATGAATTCAAAATTAAAGTAACTTATATTACTTGATAATAATTTTTAATTTTAAATTTATACTTCTTTTATAAGCGTATATTTTTATTAAATAAATAATTTATTATTTAAATTATATTTGTCCCACTAATAATTTATTTTATAATAAATATTTCTAAATAAATACAATAATAAATAATTAAAATGAATATTTAAAAATATAATAAATAGCAATAAAAAATAGATTTATTAATTATTAAGTAGTATTTAGCGGATTAATGGTTTTTGTATTTAGGCATTACGGGGTTTAAAAGTTTACTGATTTAACTTTACATGCATTTAGTAGGGCTGCTCATAGACTCGGAGATTCGCGACCCAAACAGAAGTCATGTCCCGAAAGAATCGGGACTGAGAAAAATCCGTTGACTTTGACTTTTCCCGTCCCGTTCTGTAACATATTTTTTCTTTTTCGACGGTTCTGGATCTTAAGCAATATCCATCCCGAGAACCATCCCATCTTAAAAAACAGATAGTAGAACCTAGAATATATACATTCATACATACATACATACATACATGCATACATACATATATATATATATAACATGAAAATGCCACCAATTTCTCTACTGCCCAACCAATTCCGACACAACTTTTGCTATTTCGATGAGTTCCAGGCCACCTCATGCCATTCCAACCATGTTTAGTTAGGTCCAGCCCTTGTCCGTCACACTTATGGTTGTCTCCGCCGTGTCCCAGATGCCACCATTTTTTTGGTTTGTTTTTTTGATGAGAATTAGTGATTTATTATTATTATTATTATTATTATTATATTATTATTATTATTATTATTATTATTATGTTTCTCAGTCAGTTTTGCTAAGTATTAGTTGTGGTGTTGTGGTTGGGCCGAATGAGTGGGCAGAATGTGTTACAGTCAGTTTTGTAGAGCTTACTTGTTTGAAATATTTATATGTATTTATGCTTAACATATCATATTAATTAATGGCAATGCAGATGGCACAATCCAGCGGTAAACAAAAAATATAATAAATTGAAGATGATCACATCTCAAATGGACAAAGTACTAGTAAATTCATTCATCATTTTTTCATGAACCTTCCAATTGTTATGATAGGTACTTCAATTCTAATTGTAAAAAAAGTCAAGGTAAATTTGAACCTCAAGCTCATAAAAAGTTTAAGTCTGCTGTTTGGGAAACTTATGAGAAATTAGTTAATTCAAAGGGAAATGAAACTGGTAGGGCAGCTTGTATATGGTGTAGGAAAAAATATTTGGCAAAAAGTGATCAAGGTACTTCGGGTTTATGGAAATACCTGAGAGAGACTTGTCGGAAATTTCCACACAAAAAAAGAATTAATAGAAGCTCAAAAAGGTAAAGACAAGTCACAGACTTTGTTGAGTTTCACTATAGGTACTAGTTCAGAGAATAACAAATTAACTTGTTGGAAATTTGATCAACAACTAGTTAGGGAGGCTTTGGTTAAAATGATCATAAAAGATGAATTGCCTTTTTGTTTTGTTGAGAGGGATGAGTTTAAGGAGTTTTGTGAAGTTAGTGTGCCTCAATTTAAAATTTCATCTAGGCACTCTATACTGAGGGATTGTTTTTCTTTGTTTGTGAAGGAAAACAAGAAATTATTTGATAGCATATCATCTCATTGTTGTTGAGTTTCATTGAATACCGACACTTGGACTAGCATATAAATTTGTCTTATATATGTTTGACTGCTCATTTCATTGATTCTCAATGGAATGTGCATAAAAAGATTTAGAACTTTTGTGTAATTAAAACACATTCTGGAGTTAATATAAGAAATGTTTTAAGTTTTGCACGAATGAAAGGGTTTTGAGAAAGTTGATGTGCATTACTGTTGACAATGCATCAAATAATGATGTTGCAGTTGAATAATTGAAAAAAAGCTTGTAAAGAAAAGTGTTATACCTTTGAGAAGCGAGCATTTTCATATGAGATGTTGTGCACATATCTTAAACTTAATTTTCGAAGATGGCATTGCAGTAGTTGAGGGTGCTATTCAAAAAATTAGAGGTATGGTGAAATATTTGAGGAGCAGTTCTAAAAGATTAGATATGTTTAAATTATGTGTTGAAGAAGCAAACTTGACATATGGAACTTCATTGCAATTAGATTGTCCTACAAGATGGAATTCAACTTATTTGATGATACAAACTAATATAAAATATCAAAAAGAATTTGATAAGTTGGAGGACAAAGACAAAAGGTTTTTGAAAAAGTTTGGTACAAACGTTCGAACTGAGAGAGACTGAGCAAACGCCAAAATTTTGGCTCGTTTCTTTAAAACTTTTTATGATGTAACTTGTAAATTTTTTGGCTCATAATATTCTACCTCTAGTGTTTATTTTTCTGAGATTATTCTAATTTTTAAAAAAATTGAGCTTTGTGAAAATAGTAGAGATACAATGGTGTCTGAAATGGGTATGAAAATGAGGCATAAATTCAACAAATATTGGGGTTCTCTTCGGTCAACAAATATTATGCTTTTTGTAGCAGTAGTGTTGGATCCTAGATATAAGCTCAAATATCTCAAGGTTATGTACACTTAGCATTATGGAGAGGATTTGGCTAAAAATTTGGTGAAAAAGTTTATAAATGCTTTAAATGAGATGATGGATGATTATAAAGATTTAAATGAAGATGAATCAAAAGAAGATGATTTCTCTTCTACTGTGTTGAAGAAAAATGATGATTTCTTTGATGGTAGTGATACTTATGTTGATGATTTTTTTTGTTGAATAGGAGAAAGAACAAGAAGTTGCAGCTTAGGAAGAGTTGGATAGGTACTTGGAGGACAAACTTGAAAAAAATAGAATTGATTTTGATCTTCTAAACTAGTGGAAGGTAAATAAGGTTAAGTATCCTTCTTTGTAAAATTTAGCAAGGGATGTATTTGCTATCCAAGCATCTACTTTGGCCTACGAATCTACATTTAGCACTGGGGGGAGAACTTTAGATAAATTTAGTTCTTTAACACCTATTACAGCTGAAGTTCTCATATGTCTACAAGTTTGGTTGAGAAGCTCATACAACACTATTGAAAATGAAGAGTTAGCTCAATACCTTTATGATAATGAATCATGTTAGTATACAATATTTAGTAATAATAATTATTATACCAATATATAGTATAAACTAAATATCAACAACTTTATTGATAGATATTATAATAATGATCAATAAATAAATTAATTAACTTGTATTTATAAGAATGATATAAATTAAAATATAATTGTAAAATCTAAAATGATTCCAAATCAAAATAAGATATATTACTAAATAATAATTTTTTATTTTTAAAATTTTTTCTGTTTTCATGAGCATTTTTTAATGATAAATAACTTATTTAAATTATATATGTCGCACTAATGAATATTTAAATTTATAATGAATACTATTAAAACTGAGATTTATGATTTATTATTTAGACTATACTAATTTAATGTTTTAAGTATTTATGAGCTTCGAGGTTTAGGAGTTTAGTCATTTTAGTATTTATTCATTTAGTGGTTAAAGGTTTTATATAAAAAATAAAATAACAAAAATTTTATTTTTGTTATTTTTTCTCATTTTCGAAGGTTATAACCTTCGAAAATATAATAATTTTAAAATTTTTTTTTAAAAAGTGAATACAATATGAATCTATAATAATCTTAATAATTATATATCATATAAATTCAATATAAACTATTTTATTGATATTTATTATAATAATGATCATAAAAAAGTAATAACCAATTATTAATAAGATAAATATTGTTTAAAATTTATTTGCAATACGTAAAATGACACAAAATGAAATTAAAATATTTTACTTAATATTAATTTTAAATTTTTAAATTTTTGTATCCATTTATATGCCTATATATTTTTTGATGAAAAATAAATTATTTAAATTATATTTGTCTCACTAATATTTTATTTTTTAATATTTTTTAATTTATATTAAAATGTATATTTAAAATTATAATGAATACTAATAAAAAATAGATTTATTATTTATTATTTATGGTATAACTATTTAATTGTTTAAGTTTTTTGTTGTTTTCTGGTTAAGGAGTTTAATAATTTATATGTTTACACATTTTTGTGTTTATAGGTTTTATTTAATCAATGAAATAACAAAAAATTTATTTTTATGAATTTTCATGATTTTCAAAGGTTATAACCATTAAAAATATAATAATTTTTTTAATAGTTCTAAAATATGAATGCAATACTTAGTTATAATAATCTTAATAATTATATTTGTTGTTGATTAAATATAAAAAAATGTATTAATATATATTATAAAAATGATCAAAAAATAAATTAATAAACTATTATTAATAAGATAGATATTAATTAAAATATATTTGTAGAAACCAAAATAATTCAAAATCAAAGTAAATTATATTAATAAATAAAATTTTAAATTTTTGAAATTTTGTTTATTTTTATAAGCTTATTTTTTTTTCATAAAAAATAATTTATTTAAATTATATCTTTCTCACTCATTATTTATTTTGTAATTAATATTTCTATAAAAATAAACTAAAAAATAATTAAAATAAATATTTAAAATTATAATGAATACATATAAAAATGAGATTTATTATTTATTATTTAGGTTATATAGGTTTAATAGTTTAAGTATTTAGGGTGTTTTGGGGCTTAAGAGTCTAGAGATTTAAATGTTTAGGCATTTAGTGGTTTATAAGTTTTGTTTAAATAATAAAATAATAAAAAATTATTTTTGTGATTTTTTATCATTTTGGAAGGTTATAAGCTTTGAAAATATAATAATTTTTAAATTTTTTTCAAATATAAATATAATATTTAGTTATAATAACTTAATAATTATAAGACATTTTAATTGAATATAAGTAATCTTATTGTTCGATATTATAAAAATGATCAAATAATAAATTAATAAACTATTATTAATAAGATTGATCGTAATTAAAATATAATTGCAAAATCTATATATAATGATTCAAAATCAAAGTAAAATATATTACTAAATAATAATTTTCTGTTTTTAAATTTTTACTTCTTTATATAAGCTTTTTTTTTTATTAAAAATAAATTATTAAAATTATATTTGTCTCATTCATTATTTATTTTGTGATTGATATTTCTATAAAAAATAAAATAATAAATAATAAAAATGAATATTTAGAATTATAATGAATACAAATTAAAATGATATTTATGATTTATTATATATGCTATACCGGTATAATAGTTTGATTATTTAGGAGTTTTGTCGTTTTAGAGTTTAGCAATTTATGTTTTTTGGAATTTAGTGGTTTATAGGTTTTATTTATATAATAAAAAATTAAAATTCTTTTTTTGATTTTTTTGATTTTTTTTGATTTTCAAAATTTATAATATTTGAAAATAAAATAATTTTTAAAATTTTTTGAAATGTGAATATAATGTATAATTATATTAATCTTACTAATTATATATCATATAAATTCAATATAAATAATTTTATTTATAGATATTCTAATAATGATCAAAAAAATAAATTAATTATTTATTATTAATAAGATAGATATCAATTATAATATAATTAAAAACCTAAAATGATTCAAAGCAACAAAAATATAATACTATATAATAATTTTTTGTTTTGAAATTTTTTTTTGCTTTTAAAAAGTTTATTTATATTATTTTATTGAATAATATTTTATATAAATAATATTTGTGTAACTCATAATTTATTTTGTAATTAATATTTATATAAAAATAAACAAATAAATTATTAAATTTGAATATTTAAAATTAAAATGAAAAAAAGTAAGATTTTTTCTTTATTATTAAGGATATACGGGTTTAATTTAAATTAGATCTGTCTCACTAATAATTTATTTTGTAATTAATATTTCTATAAGAATAAACTGATAAATAATTAAAATAAAAATTAAAATTATACTGAATAATTAAAATAATTTATTTTGTTTCTCTTTCAACTCTAGAATGATTGCTAAAGCTCTAACCAAGATAATAAGAACTTTTACTTTATCTCTATTATGTCTCATCATATTTGATGTCGAATCACTCGTCTATCAAAGGCAATTTGACTCATGTACGCTTACAAACTAAACCCAAGTTGTACACCTATGTGTTGAAATAGCTAGTTGTTGAGGATGCTATTTATATTAATTATGGTAATTTCTTCTAAAATATCTTTCATGAACACACTCAAAGCAATTTTTTTAAAACATAGTTCACCTCTAAAAAAATAACCACCTTGTAGCCTATTAGAACAAACTAGCCCCTGGGTGGTTTGAGCAGTGCAAGAAGTATGGGCTCTCTTTCAATCAATAATCAAAAATTTTATTTTATTGGCATGTCTAAGCCTTTTTTTATATCCTCATGGATATGAAAAGTATCATTTCTTTCTTTTTATATTAAATGCGTTATGTATACAAGCTCACAATACCCAAAAAGGTGTAAATGAATCATATTCAAATGTATAAAAGGTTTTAATCATTGCTCAAAATATCAGTCTTTCATATTAACACTTGAGGTCACAAATCAAAGGAAAAATCCATAGTGATATTTCCAATCCCAAGAATTTTAGCTATAGAAAGTTATAAAAAGTAGTACTCGATCTTAAACTATTTCTAGGGTCATGAAGTTTTCTCTTGAGAAATGTCCAAAGTTACAATCATTCCTAGTACAATGACTTTGCAATATTAAGATAAAATTCACAAGCTATGGTCATATCCAATACTGTGACCCATTATTATAGTGAATAAATATGTATTCATGATCATTCTTAGTGCAATAACAATATGTTCAACAGAGAGACACAAGTTATGACATATTCTCATCGATATGTTTTTGTGTTCTAGACACAAAATATACAATCATGACCATTGCTAATGCTACAATAATCTAAAGCAAGAAAGTGACTGAATCCATAACTCACCCCTTGAGTCATGACTTTGTGTTACATATACAAAAAGAGAAATCTGTGACATTCCTAATAGTTTTGAATTTCAAATTAAATTTAACACTTAGTCATTTGAATATAAAAGTGCAAAACATGAGATTTAGGATTTAGGGTTTATGGATTAGGGTTATAGTTTATGGTTTAAGGTTTAGGATTTAAAGTTTAGGGTTTATGGTTTTTTTTTGTTTTTTTTGGAAAATACACACTTTATTTATCATTTAGGCACACAACTTACAATAGACTAAAATACTGACTAATTTAGGCCAGCCCACCAAATCCTATAAACCTTAATGATTCTATGCATAAAATACATAAAAAAACATAAAGCCTAATAATTACAAGCATATAAATACAACTAAAATCACCTCGCATTCCCTGACCTCATAGTTTGCATTTAGTCATTATGTGCTCTGCATCCTTTCCATTCAGATTTGTCCAAGCCTTTTGGAGGAACATGAATGATGCACAATATTAAAACTATGCAAATATAAAATTGTGCATGTATGTGACATGCAGCATCAAGCATTTGCCTATGTCATTGCTATGCAATGAAATACATGTAAACCTAAATACCCATAAACCACAAGTCCATATCTACGACACTTTGTCAATTCATTAACACCTCTGAATTCTACATTCTTTTGCTCTAATGATCCTCAAAAGAGTATCTCTTGGGTTAGAATGCTTCCTCCTCGAGCTCCAACAAGTGACAGTATGTTGCACCGACAAAATATCAAAAAATATGCATGCATCGGTGTGCATGTGAAGAGGTCAATCTCATAGTTTAATTATCTACACGTACAACCAAGCTAGAATACAAGTAAAATTACAAAATGATATAAAGATTGGTCTTTTTCTCCCGAAAGTGTAGCATCGCCTAATGTGTTTTTATAAAATGCAATAATAGGCCCCACTTAGAGATACTCATGGGTCTAGTTGCCTTCATTGCATGCTACATAGAGAACAGACAAGATTGTGTGCGTGAGTATGTCATGATCCGTCTCTACTAGTACATGGTGATACAAATCCAAAATACAAATAAGACTACAAACATTAACTACAAGTTTGAATCTTTCGCTCCCGTGTGGCTGGTCTGGACTCCATTGCTTACTGGCGCTACTTGGTGATGATTCAGGTTTTTCCAGATCTCCAATTAATAATGGATTACCCTCTACTCCTATTGGGCAACGGTTGGGTGGCCCTCTATGCTGCCTGATAGAGCTAGTGGGACCCACTCCTAGCTACTCCTGGGTTTACTCCGGACCACTTTGCTCGGTCTCATCGGTTTTCTGAATGTTATCATCCCGGCTTGATACCGGGGCCCTCTACAAGCTAGTGGCCCATACCTCTGGCTGCTTCCAGGACACTCTGGCCCCTATAAATGTGACACCAAAATCGACAAGAATATGTGCACGTGTGTACTGTGGTCTGTCACTATGTGTGTGTGGTGCAGAAGTATCAGGGTTTAGGAGTTTAGTAATTTAAGTATTTAGCTATTTTGTGGTTTATTGGTTTTATTTAAATAATTAAATAACAAAAAAATTATTTTTATGATTTTTTTCTCAGTTTCAAGGTTATAACCATTGAAAATATTATAATTTTTAATTTTTTTTCATATGTTAATACAATATTTAATTATAATAATCATAAAAAATTAAATATTAGGTAAATTTAATATAAATAATTTTATTGATCGATATTATAACACTGATCATAAAATAGATTAATAAACTATTATTAATATGATAGATATTAATTAAAATATATTTGCAAAACCTAAAACGATTCAAAATAAAAGTAAAATATATTACTAAATAATAATTTTTTATTTTTAAATTTTTGATTCTTTTTATAAGCTTATAAATTTTTTTGATGAAGATAAATTATTTAAATTATATTTGTCTCATTCATACTTTTATTTCGCAATTAATAATTCTATAAAAATAAACTAATAAATAATTAAAATAAATATTGAAATTATAATGAATACAATAAAAATGAGATTTATGATTAATCATTTAGGGTATACCAGTTTAATGGTTTAACTATTAAGGAGTTTAGTAGTTTAGTGATTTAAATGTTTAGGCATTTAGTAGTTTATATGTTTCATTTAAATAATAAAATAATAAAAAAAATATTTTTCAAATTTTTTATCAATTTTGAAGGTTATAACCTTTCTAAATATAATAATTTTTAATCTTTTTTCAAATGTGAATACAATATTTAGTTATAATAAACTTAATAATTATTAATCATGTAAATTAAAAATAAACAATTTTATTGATAGAATTAATAAACTAAATATAAATATAAATATAATAATGATCAAAAAATAAATTAATAAACTATTATTTATTGAAAGATATTTATATATTATTTATAAATACTTAAACCTTAAAAGATGGTTTAAAAGTTAAAGTATTTAAGGGTTTTGGGGTTTAAGAGTTTAATGATTTAAGCGTTTAGGCATTTAGTAGTTTATAGGTTTTATATAAACAATAAAATAACAAAAAATTTATTTTTGGAATTTATCTCATTTTCAAAGATGATAACCTTTAAAAATATCATAATTTTTAAATTATTTTCAAATGGAAATATAATATTTATTGATAATAATCTTAATAATTATATATCATGCAAATTAAATATAAATAATGTTATTGAAAAATATTCAAATAATGATCAAAAAATACACTAATAATCTATTATTAATAAGATAGATATCAATTAAAATATAATTACAAAACCTAAAATGATTCAGAAGTAAAGCAAAATATATTACTATATAATATTTTTTTGTTTTTAAATTTTTTTTTCATTTAAAAAGTTTATCAATAATTTTTTTATGAAAAATAATTTATATAAATTATATTTGTCCAACTCAATTATTTTATAATTAATATTTATATATAAATAAACAAATAAATAATTAAAATGAATATTTCAAATTATAATGGAAAAAAATGAGATTTATAATTTATTATTTAGGGATGCCAGTTTAATTTAAATTAGATCTGTCTCACAAAAAATTTATTTTGTCATTAATATTTCTATAAAATAAATTGATAAATAATTAAAATAAAAATTTAAAATTATACGGAAAAAAAATAAAAATGAGATTTATGATTTATTATTAATGTTTATCAGTTTAATGATTTAAGTATTTAGAGGTTTTGTAATTATGAGTTTAGCGATTTATGTTTTTAGGCTTTTAGTGGTTTATAGGTTTTATTTAAAAAAATAAAATACAAAGAATATATTTTTATTATTTTTTGATATTTTAAAATGTTATAACCTTTCAGAATATAATAATTTTTAAATTTTTTTGAAAAGTGAATATGATATTTAGTTATAATAATCATTATATTTATATATCATATAAATTAAATATAAACAATTTTATTGATAAATATTCTAATAATGATCAAAAAATAAATTAATAATCTATTATTAATAAGATAGATTTCAATTTAAAAAAAGATAGATATCAATTAAAATATAATTACAAAACCTAAAATGGTTCATACACTAATCAAAATATATTATTATATAATATTTTTTGTTTAGAAATTTTTTTTCTTTTAAAAAGTTTATCAATAATTTTTTGATGAGAAATAATATATATAAATTAGATTTGTCTAACTCAATTATTTTGTAATTAATATTTATATATAAATAAACAAATAAATATTTAAAATAAATATTAAAATTAAAATTAAAAAAAATAAGATTTTATATTTATTATTTAGGTATACCGGTTTAATTGAAATTAGATATGTCTCACTAATAATTTATTTTGTATTTAATATTTATATAAAAATAAACTGATAAATAATTAAAATAAAAATTTAAAATTATACTGAATAAAAATTAAATTTAGAGATTTAAGATTTATTATTAATGTATACCAGTTTAATGGTTTAAGTATTTAGTGGTTTTCTCGAAAGGAGTTTAGTGATTTATGTTTTTAGGCTTTTAGTCGTTGATAGGGTTTATATAAAAAAATAAAATAACAAAAAAAATTTCTATAATTTGTTATCATTTTCATAGGTTATAACCTTAGAAAATATAATAATAATTATAATTTTTTGAAATTTGAATAAAATATTTAGTTATAATAATATTAATTATTATATATCATATAAATTCAATATAAACAATTTTATTGATAGATAATATAATAATGATTAAAAATTAAATTAATAAACTATTAATAAAAAGATAGATATTAATTAAAAAATATTTACAAAACCCAAATTGTTCCAAAATTAAAGTAAAATATATTACTCGATAATAATTTTTAATTTTTAAATTTTTACTTCTTTTATAAGCGTATATTTTTTTATAAAAAATAAATTAATTAAATTATATTTGTCGCACTCATACTTTATTTTGTAATAAATATTTCTATAAAAATAAAGTAATAAATAATTAAAATGAATATTTAAAATTATAATAAATAGAAATAAAAATTAGATTTATTAACTATTAAGTAGTATATAAAAGATTAAGGTTTTATGTATTTAGGCATTATGGGGTTAAGGAGTTTATTGATTTAACTGTGTATGCATTTAGTGGTTTATAGTTTTTATTTAAGAAAAAAATTAAAAAAATATATTTTATTATTTTTTGATATTTTCAAAGGTTAACCTTTGAAAATTTAATAATTTTTAAATTTTTTTCAAAAGTGAATAAATTTTTATTTATTATAATCATAATAATTATATATCATATAAATTCAATATAAATAATTTTATTGATAGATATTCTAATTATTATCAAAAAATAAATTAAAAATCTATTATGAATAAGATTTATATTACTTAAAATATAATATCAAAACCTAAAATGATTCAAAAGTAAAGCAAAATATATTACTTAATAATAAGTATTTGTTTTTAAATTTTTATTCTTTTTATAAGCTTATCTATTTTTTGATGAAAGATAATTTTTATAAATTATATTTTTAACTCATAATTTATTTTATAATTAATACATATTTAAAAATAAAAAACTAAACAATCAAAATTAATTTTTTAAATAATAATGAAAACAAATAAAAATGAAATTTATTTATTATTCTTTACGGTATACCGAATTAAAGGATTATCTAGATAGGTGTATCGAGATTTTGTAATTTAGTGATTTAAATGTTTAGGCATTTAGTGGTGTATAGGTTTTATTTAAACAATAGAATAACAAAGAAAAAATATTTTTTTTTATTTTTTAACATTTTCAAAGGTTATAAACTTTGAAAATATAATAATTTTAAAATTTTTTTCAAAATGAATAAAATATTTAGTTATAATAATCATTATATTTATATATCATATAAATTCAATATAAACATTTTTAATGATAAATATTCTAATGATGATGAAAAAATAACTTAATAATCTATTATTAATAAGATAGATATCAATTAAAATATATTTATAAAACCTAAAATGATTTATAAGCAAAGCAAAAAATATTACTATACAATAATTTTATGTTTTGAATTTTTTTTTGTTTTAAAAAGTTTATCTATACTTTTTTGATGAATATTAATTTATATAAATTATATTTGTATAACTCATAAATTATTTTGTAATTAATATTTAAATAAAAATAAACAAATAAATAATTAAAATGAATATTTAAAATTATAATTAAAAAATGAGATTTATTATTTATTATTTAGGGTATACTGGTCTGATTTAAATTAGATCTATCTCACTAATAATTTATTTTGTATTTAATATTTCTATAAAAATAAACTGAAAATTAATTAAATAAAAATTTAAAATTATAGTGAATAAAAATTAAAATGATATTTATGATTTATTATTATTGTATAATAGTTTAGTGGTTTAAGTATTTAGAGGTTTTGTCTTTTAGGTGTTTAGCGATTTAGGTTTTTAGGCATTTAGTGGTTTCTAGGTTTTATTTAATCAATAAAATAACAAAAAAAATTTTATAATTTTTTCTCATTTTCATAGGTTATAACCTTTGAAAATATAATAATATTTAAATTTTTTTGAAATGTGAATACAATGTTTAGTTATAATAATATTAGTAATTATATATGATTTAAATTTAATATAAATAATTTTATTGATAGATATTATAATAATGATCAAAAATTAAATTAATAAACTACTAATAATAAGATAGATAATAATTAAAAAATAATTACAAAACCCAAATTAATTTAAAATTAAAGTAAAATATATTACCGGATAATAATTTTTAATTTTTAAATCTTACTACTTTTATATGCGTATATATATTATTTCATTAAAAATAAATTATTTAAATTATATTAGTCGCACTCATAATTTATTTTGTATTAAAAATTTCTATAAAAATAAACAAATAAATAATTAAAATGAATATTTAAAATAATAATAAATTGAAATTAAATTAAAATTTATTAATTATTAAGTAGTATATAGTGGTTTAATGATTTATGTATTTAGGTATTACGGGGTTTAAAAGTTTACTTATATAACTGTGTATGCATTTAGTGGTTTATAGGTTTTATTTAAAAAATAAAATAACAGAATATTTATTTTTATTATTTTTTCATATTTCCAAAGCATATAAACCTTTGGAAATATAATAATTTTTAAATTTTTTTAAAAAGTGAATACAATCTTTAATTATAATAATCATTATATTTATATATCATATAAAATCAATATAAATAATTTTATTGATATATATTCTAATAATGATCAAAAAATAAAGTAATAATATATTATTAATAAGATAGATATCAATTAATATATAATTACAAAACCTAAAATGATTCAGAAGGAAAGCAAAATATATTACTATATAATAATTTTTTGCTTTTAAATTTTTTTTTTCTTTTAAAAAGTTTATCTATAATTTTTTGATGAAAAACAATTTATATAAATTATATTTGTCTAACTCAATTTATTTTTTAATTAATATTTATATATAAATAAAAAAATAAATAATTAAAATGAATATTTAAATTTATAATGAAAAAAATGAGATTTATTATTTATTATTTAGGGATACTGATTTAATTTAAATTAGATCTGTCGCACTAATAATTTATTTTGTAATTAATATTTCTATAGAAATAAACTGATAAATAATTAAAATAAAAATTTAAAATTATACTGAATAAAAATTAAAATGAGATTTATGATTTATTATTAATCTATACCAGTTTAATGGAAAAAGTATTTAGAGGTTTTGTCATTTTGGAATTTAGCAATTTATATTTTTAGGCTTTTAGTTGTTTATAGGTTTTATTTAAAAAATAAAATAACAAAAAAATTTCTATAATTAGTTATCATTTTCATAGGTTATAACCTTTGAAATAGTAATAATATTTACAATTTTTTGAAATGTGAATACAATACTTAGTTATAATAATATTAATAATTATATATCATATAAATTCAATAATCAATTTTATTGATATATATTATAATAATGATCAAAATTAAATGTATAAACTTTTGATATTAAGATAGATATTCATTAAAAAATAATTACAAAACCCAAATTAATTCAAAATTATAGTAAAATATATTTTGGATAAGAATTTTTAATTTTTAATTATAAAATTTTTACTTCTTTTATAAGCATATATATTTTTAAATTATATTTGTCGCACTCATAATTAATTTTGTAATAAATATTTCTATCAAAATAAACTAATAAATAATTAAAATGAATATTTAAAATTATAATAAATAGAATTAAAAATTAGATTTATTAATTATTAAGTAGTATATACCGGTTTAATGGTTTATGTATTTTAGCATTACATGATTTACGAGTTTACTGATTTAACTGTGTTTGCATTTAGTGGTTTATAGGTGTTATTTAAAAAAAATATCAAAAAATTTATTTTAAAAATTTTTGATATTTTCAAAGTTTATAACCATTGAAAATATAATAATTTTTAAATTTTTTTTAAAAGTAAATACTATATTTAGTTATAATAATCATTATATTTATATATCATATAAATTCAATATAAATAATGTTATTGATAAATATTTTAATAATGATCAAAGAATAAATTAATAATCTATTATTCATAAGATAGATATCAATTTAAATATAATTACAAAACTTAAAATGATTCAGAAATAAAGCAAAATATATTACTATATAATAATTCTTTGTTTTGAACTTTTTTTCTTTTAAAAAATTTATCTATATTTTTTTGATGAAAAATAATTATATAAATTATATTTTCTAACTCAATTTATTCTGTAATTAATAATTATATAAAAATAAATGAATAAATAATTAAAATGAATATTTAAATTATAATGAAAAAAATAATATTGAGATTTATTATTTATTATTTAGGGTATGCTGGTTTAAAATGATTATATATTTAGGGTTTTCAATATTTTGGAGTTATTGATTTAAATATTTAGGCATTTAGTGGTTTATAGGTTTTGTTTAAACAATTAAATAACAAAAAAAATATTTTTGATATTTTTTCACATATTCAAAGGTTATAACCTTTGACAATATAATAAGTTTAAAATTTTTTAAAAATGTGAATACAATATTTAGTAATAATAATCATTATAATTATATATAATATAAACTAAATATAAACAATTTTATTGATAGATATGACCATAGCTTGTCCATTTTATTTTTATATTGCAAAGTCATTGCACTAGGAATGATTGTAACTTTGGACATTCCTCGAGAGCAAAAGTCATGACTCTAGAAATAGTTAAAGCTCGAGTACTAGTCTTTATAACTTTTTCTAGCTAAAATTCTTGGGATTTGAAATATCACTATGGCTTTTTCCTTTGATTTGTGACCTCGACTGTCAATATGCAAGACTAATATTTTGAGCAATGATTAAAACCTTTTATACATTTGAATATGATTCATTTACACCTTTTTGGGTATTGTGAGCTTGTATACATAATGCATTTAATATAAAAAGAAAGAAATGATACTTTTCATATCCATGAGGATATAAAAAAAAGGCTTAGACATGCCCATAAAATAAATTTTTGATTCTACAAGATGGTTATTTTTTTAGAATTGAACTATGTTTTAAAAAAATTGCTTTGAGTGTGTGCATGAAAGATATTTTAGAAGAAATTACCTTGATCAATATAAATAGCATCCTCAACAACTAGCTATTTCAACACATAGGGGTACAACTTTGGTTTAGTCTATTAGCGTACATGAGTCAAATTACCTTTGATAGTCCAGTGATTCAACATCAAATATGATGAGACATAATAGAGATATAGTAAAATCTCCTATTATTTTGGTTAGAGTTTTAGCAATCATTCTAAAGTTGAGAAAAAAAAATAAATTATTTTAATTATTTAGTTTAATTTTAATTTTAATTTTTATTATTTATCAGTTTATTTTTATAGAAATATTAATTACAAAATAAATTATTAGTGAGACAGATCTAATAAATTAAACCGGTATATCCTAAATAATAAAGAATAAATCTCATTTTTTTTCATTTTAATTTTATATATTCAAATTTAATTATTTATTTGTTTATTTTTATAAAAATATGTATTACAAAATAAATTATGAATTACACAAATATAATTTATATAAATTATTTTTCATCAAAATAATATAGATAAACTTTTTAAAAGAAAAAAAATTTCAAAACAAAAAATTATTATATAGTAATATATTTTGCTTTGCATCTGAATTATTTTAGGTATTCTAATTATATTATAATTGATATATATCTTATTAATAATAGATTATTAATTTATAATTTGATCATTATTAGAATAATTAACAATAAAATAGTTTATATTGAACATATATGATATATAAATATAATGAATATTATAACTAAATATTGATTTCACTTTAGAAAAAAATTTAAAAATTATTATATTTTCTAAGGTTATAACCTTTGAAAATATCAAAAAATAATAAAAATAAATATTTTGTTTTTTTATTTTTTAAATAAAACTTATAAACTACTAGATGCATACACAGTTAAATAAGTAAACTCCTAGACCCTGGAATCCCTAAATACAGTAACTATTAAATAGGTATATAATACATAATAAATAATAAATCTAATTTTTATTTCGATTTATTAATATTTTAAATATTCATTTTAATTATTTATTAGTTTATTTTTATAGAAATATTTATTACAAAATAAATTATGAGTGCGCAAATATAATTTAAATAATTTATTTTAATGAAATAATATATATACGCATATAAAAGAAGTAAAAATTTAAAAATTTAAAATTATTATCGAAAAATATATTTTACTTTAACTTTGAATCAATTTGGGTTTTGTAAAATTTTTTAATTAATGTCTATCTTTTTATTAAGTTTATTAATTTTATTTGTGATAATTATTATAATATCTATCAATAAAATTGTTTATATTGAATTTGTATGATATATAATAAATAAAATTATTATAACTAATTATTGTAATCATATTTCAAAAAATTTTAAATATTATTATATTTTCAAAGGTTTTAACCTATGAAAATGACAAAAAATTACAAAATTTTTTTTTGTTATTTTATTGTTTAAATAAAACCTATAAACCACTAAATGCCTAAAAACATGAATCGCTAAATACCTATACTACAAAACCTCTAATTACTTAAACTAAAAAATATTTAAACATTAATAATAAATCATAAATCTCATTTTAATTTTTATTAATTTTAATTTTAAATTTTATTTTTAATTATTTATCAGTTTATTTTTATAGAAATATTAATTATAAAATAAATTATTAGTGAGACAGATATAATTTAAATTAAATTGGTATATCGTAAATAATAAATAATAAATCTCATTTTTTTTCATTATAATTTTAAATATTCATTTTAATTATTTATTTATTTATTTTTATATAAATATTAATTAAAAATAAATTATGTGTTAGACAAATATAATTTATGTAAATTATTTTTAATCAAAAAAATATAGATTAACTTTTTAAAATAAAAAAAAATTACAAAACAAAAAATTATTATATAGTAATATATTTTGGTTTGCTTATGAATCATTTTATGGTTTGTAATTATATTTTAATTGATATCAATCTTATTAATAATAGATTATTAATTTATTTTTTGATCGTTATTAGAATATTAATCACTAAAATTGTTTATATTGAATTTATATGATATATAAATATAATGATTTTTATAACTTAATATTGAATTCGCTTTTGAAAAAAATTTAAAAATTATTATATTTTCAAAGGTTATAACCTTTGAAAATATCAAAAAATAATAAATATAAATTTTTTGTTATTTTATTTTTTAAATAAAACCTATAAACCACTAAATGCATACACAATTAAATCAATATACTCCTAAACCCCGTAATACCTAAATACATAAACCATTAAACCACTATATAATACATAATAATTAATAAATCTAATTATTATTTCTATTTATTATAATTTTAAATATTCATTTAATTATTTATTAGTTTATTTTTATTGAAATATCTATTACAAAATAAATTATGAGTAAGACAAATATAATTTAAATAATTAATTTTTAAACAAAAAATATATATACACTTACAAAAGAAGTAAAATTTAAAAATTAAAAATTATTATACAGTAATATATTTTACTTTAATTTTGAATCAATTTGGGTTTTGTAAATATTTTTTAATTAATATCTATCTTATTATTAATATTTTATTAATTTAATTTTTGATCATTATAATAACTATCAATAAAATTGTTTATATTGAATTTATATGATGTATGATTATTAATAATATTTTAACTAAATATTGTATTCACATTTCAGAAAATTTTAAATCTCAAAACTATTAAACTGGTATACATTAATAATAAATCATAAATCTGATTTTAATTATTATACAATATAATTTTAAATTTTTATTTTAATTATATATCAGTTTATTTTTATAGAAATATTAATTACAAAATAAATTATTAGTGAGACAGATATAATTTAAATGATTTATATTTCATCAAAAAAAATATAAGCTTATAAAAATAGGAACAATTTTAAAAACAAAAATTTATTATTTATTAAAATATGTTATTTTGATTTTGTATCATTTTAGATTTTGTATTTATATTTTAATTTATATCATTCATTTTAATAATAGTTTATTAATTATTTATTGATCATTAATATAATATCTATTAATAAAATTATTTATATTGAGTTTACATTATATATAATTATTAAGATTATTATAACTAAATATTATATTCACACTTAAAAAAAATTAAAAATTATTATTTTTTTAACGGTTATAACCTTCAAAAATTAAAAAAAAAACAAAAAATTAAATTTTTTGTTTTTTCATTTTTTAAATAAAAACTATAAAGCACTAAAGGTATAAACATTTAAATCACTAAACCACAAAACACCTAGATACATAAACCATTAAAATAGTATATCCTGAATATTAAATAATAAATCTAACTTTTATTTGTATTCATTATAATTTTAAATATACATTTTAATTATTTTTTAATTTATTTTTATAGAATTATAAATTACAAAATATATTATGAGGAAGACAAATATAATTTAAATAATAATATTTTAAGAACAAAAAATATAAACTTATAAAAAGAAGCAAAACATCAAAAACATTTTTATTTAGTAATTTATTTTACTTTGATTTTGAATAAATTTAGGTTCTGCAAATATATTTTAAATAATATCTATCTTATTTATAATAGTTTATTAATTAATTTTTTTATCATTAATATAATATCTATCAATATAATTGATTATATTTAATTTATATGATATATAATTATTATAATTATCATAACTAAATATAATATTCACATTTAAAAAAATTAAAAATTGTTATATTTTCGAAGGTTATAACCTTCGAAAATGAGAAAAAATAACAAAAAATTTATTTTTTGTTATATCATTATTTAAATAAAACTTATAAACCATTAAATACCTAAACACATAAATATCTAAACTCCTAAACCCCGAAGCCCCTAAATACTTAAACCTTTAAACTCGTAAACCTTAAATATAATAAATAATTTATAGAAATATTAATTACAAAATAAATTATAAGTGACACAAATATAATTTAAATAATATATTTTTCATCAAAAAAACATATAAGCTTATAAAATGATTCTAAAACTTAAAAAAAATTATTATTTAGTAATAAATTTTAATTTAATTTTCAATCATTTTAGGTTTTTTAATTATATTTTAATTTATATTTATTATATTACGAATAGTTTATTAATTTATTTTTTGATAATTGATATAATATCTATCAATAAAATTATTTATATTTAGTTTATATTATATATTGTTATAATAATTATTATTACTAAATATTGTATTCATATTTTTAAAAAATTTTAAAATTATTATATTTTCAAAGTTATTATGTTTTAAAATTTGAAAAAAATATCAAAAATAATTTATTTGTTATTTAATTGATTAAATAAAACCTATAAACCACTTATTGCCTAAATACTTAAATGAATAACTTCTAAATCTTGAAAACCCTAAATAGATAATTCTTTTAATCAGATATATCCTAAATAATAAACAATAAATCCAATTTTATTTTTTTCATTATAATTTAAAATATTCATTTTAATTATTTATTTGTTTATTTTTATATAAATATTAATTACAAATTAAATTATGAGTTAGACAATTATAATTTATATAAATTATTTTTCATCAAAAAAAATATAGATAAACTTATTAATAGAAAAAAAGATTAAAAACAAAAAATTATTATATATTAATATAATTTGCTTTGCTTCTGAATCATTATTGGTTTTGCAATTATATTTTAATTGATATCTGTCTTATTAATAATAGATTATTAATTTATTTTTTAATCATTATTGGAATATTTATTTATAAAATTGTTTATATTGAATTTATATGATATTTAAAAATAGTGATTATTATAACTAAATATTGAATTCACTTTTGAAAAAAATTTAAAAATTATTATATTTTCTATGGTTATAACCTTTGAAAATATCAAAAAATAATAAAAATAAATTTTTTGTTTTTTTCTTTTTAAAAAAAACCTATAAACTACTAAATGTGTACACAGTTAAATAAGTAAACTCCTAGACCCCGTAATGCTTAAATACAGTAACCATTAAACCGATATATAATACATAATAAATAATAAATAATAAATCTAATCTTTATTTATATTTATTATAATTTTAAATATTTATTTTAATTATTTATTAGTTTATTTTTATAGAAATATTTATTACAAAATAAATTATGAGTGCAACAAATATAATTTAATTAATCTATTTTTATTGAAATAATATATATACGCATATAAAAGAAGTAAAAATTTAAAAATTTAAAATTATTATCTAGTAATATATTTTACTTTAAATTTGAATCAAATTGGGTTTTGTAAATAATTTTTAATTAATTTCTATCTTTTTATTAATAGTTTATTAATTTAATTTTTGATCATTATTATAATATCTATTTCTAAAATTGTTTATATTGAAATAATATGATATATAATTATTAGTATTATTATAACTAAAATATTATATTTACATTTAAAAAAATTTTAATTATTATTATATTTTCAAAGGTTATCACCTATGAAAATGAAAAAAAATTATAAATTTTTTATTATTATTTTTTTGTTTAAGTAGTATATAGATGTTAAAATGGTTATCTATTTAGGGGTTTCGGGGTTTATGAGCTTACTAATTTAAGTAAGTAAGCATTTAATGGTCTATAGGTTTTATTTAAAAAATAAAATAACAAAAAATTTATTTTTGTTATTTTTTCTAATTTTTTAAGATTATAACCTTTGAAAATATAAAAATTTTTAAATTTTTTTCAAAAGTGAATACATTATTTATTTATAATAATCATAATAATTATATATAATATAAATTCAATATAAACAATTTTATTAATATATATTCTAATAATTATCAAGAAATAAATTAAAAATCTATTATGAATATTATTTATATTACTTAAAATATAATATCAAAACCTATAAAGATTCAAAATCAAAGCAAAATATATTTCTAATAATAATTATTTGTTTTTAAATTTTTATTATTTTTATAAGCTTATCAGATTTTTTGATGAAAAATAATTTTAATAAATTATATTTTTAACTCATAATTTATTTTATAATTAATACATATATAAAAATAAAAAACTAAACAATCAAAATGAATTTAAATTATAATGAAACCAAATAAAAATTAAATTTATTGATTATTATTTAGGGTATACCGATTTAAAGGATTATCTATATAAGGGTATCAGAATTTTGTAGGTTAGTGATTTAAGTGTTTAGGCATTTAGTGATTTATAGGTTTTATTTAAACAATGAAATAATAAAAAAAAATATTTTATTTGTTTTTTCACAAGTTCAAAGATTTTAATCTTTGAAAATGTAATAATTTCAAAATTTTTTTCAAAAGTGAATACGATATTTAGTTATAATAATCATTATATTTATATATCATATAAATTCAATATAAACATTTTTATTGATAAATATTCTAATAATGATGAAAAAATAACTTAATAATCTATTATTAATAAGATCGATATCAATTAAAATATATTTACAAAACCTAAAATGATTTAAAAGCAAAACAAAATATATTACTATACAATAATTTTTTGTTTTGAAATTTTTTCTTCTTTTAAAAAAGTTTATCATAAATTATTTTGTAATTAATATTTATATAAAAATAAACAAATAAATAATTAAAATGAATATTTAAAATTATAATTTAAAAAATGAGATTTATTATTTATTATTTAGAGTATACCGGTCTAATTTAAATTAGATCTATCTTACTAATAATTTAATTTGTATTTAATATTTCTATAAAAATAAACTGAAAATTAATTAAAATAAAAAGTATATTTATACTGAATAAAAATTAAAATGATATTTATGATTTATTACTAATATATACTAGTTTAATGGTTTAAGTATTTAAAGGTTTTGTCTTTTAGGAGTTTAGGGATTTAGGTTTTAGGCATTTAGTGGTTTATAGGTTTTATTTAATCAATAAAATAACAAAAAAAACTTTGTAATTTTTGATCATTTTCATAGGTTATAACCTTTGAAAATATAATAATATTTAGAATTTTTTGAAATGTGAATACAATATTTAGTTATAATAATATTAGTAATTATTTATAATATAAATTCAATAGAAATAATTTTATTGATAGATATTATAATAATGATCAAAAATTAAATTAATAAACTACCAATAATAATATAGATATTAATTAAAAAATATTTACAAAACTCAAAATGATTCAAAATTTAGTGTAAAATAAATTACTGGATAATAATTTTAATTTTTAAATTTTTACTTCTTTTATAAGCGTATATATATTTTTTGATTAAAAATAAATTATTTAAATTATATTTGTCGCAATCATAATTTCTTTTATAATAAATATTTCTATAAAGATAAACTAATAAATAATTAAAATGAATATTTAAAACTATAATAAATTTAAATTAAAATTAGATTTATTAATTATTATGTATTATATAGCAGTTTAATGGTTTATGTATTTTGGTACTACGGGGTTTAGGTGTTTACTGATTTAATTGTGTCTGCATTTAGTGGTTTATAGATTTTATTTAAACAATAAAATAACAAACGATTTATTTTTATTATTTTTTGATATTTTCAAAGGTTATAACCTTTGAAAATATAATAATTTTTAAATTTTTTTCAAAAGTGAATTCAATATTTAGTTATAATAATCATTATATTTATGTATCATATAAATTCAACATAAATACTTTTAGTGATAAATATTCTAATAATGGTCAAAAAAAATTAATAACTATTATTAATAAGATAGATATTAATTAAAATATAATTATAAAATATAAAATGATTCATAAGCAAAGCAAAATATATTACTATATAATAATTTTTTGATTTGAATTTTTTTGAATTTTAAAAAGCTTATCTATATTTTTTTGATTAAAAATAATTTAAATAAATTATATTTGTCTAACTCAGTTTATTTTTTAATTAATATTTATATAAAAATAAAAAATTAATAATTAAAATGAATATTTAAAATTATAATAAATTGAAATAAAAATTAAATTTATTAATTATTAAGTAGTATATTGTGGTTTAATGGTTTATGTATTTAGGCATTACGAGATTTAGGAGTTTACTGATATAACTGTGTATGAATTTAGTGTTTTATAGGTTTTATTTAAAAAATAAAATAACATAAAATTTATTTTTATTTTTTTTTCATATTTCCAAAGGTTATAACCTTTGGAAATATGATAATTTTTAAATTTTTTTCAAGAGTGAATTCAATATTTAGTTATAATAATGATTATATTTATATATCATATTAATTCAATATAAAAATTTTATTGAAAAATATTCT
>JAREIK010000854.1:101728-137212 GCA_029783825.1 Sapria himalayana | reverse complement strand
TTTTTTTTCAAAATAATTAACGTATGTATTGTGTATATTAAAGACACGCAAGGAGGTTAAGGCCCATGCTCCTCACTTATTCAGATACACGCACACGAAGGCTCATGGTGATTTGACTTTTGTTGATCAAAGATCTCATAGAGTAAATGTAAGTTTCATTAAAAAAATATATTTTCTTTTTTTTTTGAATATAAATTTAAATACATATCGTACATGTTTATTAGGCGAGATATGAGAAAATTTTAGCTACTACAACACAAGTGTATTCTAGTCTACTTCATTTTCATGTGATGGTGCAACAGGTAGTTTTCATTCATCATCTCCACCAGTTGATATGAATCAGATTTGGTATGCGGCTATTGATGACAAGGGGAAGATACCCATCAATGACGTCAGTTCATCGACATCATCATTCTACTCGCATTGGTGACCAGATAATGAAGCTGCATTTTCAGGACCAGATTCGAATTTGTTCTTGTTGATGGAGAAATTTCAAGACGTGATGGGAAATATACAGTATTAGTTGGCCGATACCAAACGCATGATTAACTATGCGGATAGGGATGAGTTGCGTCTGCATTATGACTGGCATATAAAGATGTTTCAGGATGGAGGACTACAATTATACTCTGATGATCTACCTCAGATTATTCATCATAATGCTCTAGCTACAACATCTACTCCATCACCTACAGCAGCACATGTAGCAACCGCATGAGGACTGGTAGTAGTAGACAACTTAACCCCAGTACCCAACATCTCAGCATGCAGACCAAATATGTCTTAGCATAACAATTATGAAACTAGGTGGGTAAATCGTCAGTAATAGGTTTACCGACCAAAAAACAACTAATTACTGATCAAATAATTGGTAGATATTTCAGTGAATTTTAGTAGAGATCACACATCTTAGTATTATTTTCGGTTAAATACTTTTAACTTTAAAATTCTTATAAATTCAATATATTAGAATTTATATAATCATACATTTAAGTCATAAAGAATAGATACACATAAAAAATTTTGCTTACAATATACACACATAATTCTCACTACAAATATGCTTTGTAATCCTCTATATAAAAATATGAAAATGATTATGATAACTTACATATTTAAAAGCACTCATATAAAGCAATAAATAATTATAAAAAATGATAAATTATATAATAATTGAGAAATATTATTAGTTTCTTAAATTTGGATCATTTAAATCTCATAATGATTATAGTTTGCATATGTGTTTCAAAAGTTACATATAAAATTAGATCATTTAAATCCCAAAAGATATCTTGAAGCATTGGGTGATTTCAGAATTTCCAAGACATACATAGAAGAATGTCCCACATCCTTTATAAACTTATAAATTTCTGCAAAGGTCCCAAAAAATCTGTAGGATGTCTCCACAAACCAAAATTTTTATAATTTACTGTGTTTTTCAGATATATGTCAACACCTTTTGTGCATTCATGATATGTTTCTTTTATTTTCAGATATTCTTTATGAAGTTCCAAATGAAACACACCCATAGAATCCACATATAAACCATTTATATTCTGCATTTGAATATTGAGGTTTTGAGCATAGCTAGAACCATGGGTCCCTCAATGTTAGTATGGAGCCACAAATGAATCATTTTTTCATAAGTTAGTCTGCTAGTGAAGAAAATCATCATGAATGGTTCTATCTAACATCCAGCATCCATTGCCAACAATTTTTTAGAAATGAAATTATACGCCAAAAGCTCATTGATTTAAGAAGCATATTAGCTCCTTGATAATTTCCTTTCAAATTTTATATGGAATGCCCCATCTTGCAGTAGGAAGGTGGTCCTTGCTGGGACCGGTTCAGACTCAAGGGAGGATGAATTCAATATGGAGATCTAGCGAGGCCCTCTCTCTAAAAGGACGTAAGCCCCTTTATTTAGAGATAGGGGCGAAGCCAAAGAGCTCAGCTGACTTTAGAGAAGAATGCGAAGGGGCTAGTAATGTATCATCAAAAAATAAAAAAAATAGATGAGTTAATGATAAATAAAATCATTGGAACATATTGAAATGTAAATATTGTTCTCCAAATAGCAACAATTTCATGTTCTTAAAGGTATATTATGCATCTCAAAGTAATAAAAAAATAAAGATAAAGACTTACCTTCCACAATTAAGCCTCTCAGTGTCCACAAGTCACCCATTATGGTCCCCCACCACCTATCAAGTAACAAACAGCAACAAAGTAACAAAGAATATGAATATATACTTATCCAAAATAAATCCTACAATATTTCACTCTATCATATTGCTGGTTCAATTTAGTTTTACCCTAATAAAACATCGATACTAAATCTCATCATAGTGATGTAAATATGTCTAGGAGAATACAATATCAAAAATAATAATGAAATATAAAGTAACCCAAGATATTGATTCCTTACCATCAGCTCGTTGAGGTATGTAAGTTCCATTCAAATATACTCAACCCATAGATCTGAATTTGAGCAGATTCTTATACCAGTGTGCACAAGAACCATAGTAGTTGTAGCATTTAAGTTATAATTAAATACCAAGTTGCAGCATAAATCCAAACTTCAAGAACCTTTGGATGAAATAGAATTGCTTGAGCTAGTACCTACATGATTTAAAATAAATGGATTAACCTAAAAAGGTCTAGAGCACGATCATAAAAGTACCTAATATAGCTATATCCAATGATAATAATGTGTCTATTGCTCAGAAATGTCAATATTTTACAGATTGATGCAATAGTAAGATATGCTGGCATGCTCTACAACTTGATTAATTCAAGTGAAATGGATCGAAGAATGATACAAGAGATAGGGATGCTGATAAAAACATGAACATTTGTGAGACTGAAATAATCAATAATATGATATGATATGGAATTGCAAATTTTTTGCAATGAAACCTTAAAAATTGATAAAAAAAAGAAGAACAATGCCTTATTCATCATCAATATTTAACACGAGACCTTGTTTGTGGTGCTCCTATAAGTTGGTGTTCATGCTTACCAATGCGAAGATGGTTCAACGAGATAAAGTTATAGAGATTATGAAGAGGGTTCCATTTGGATGAAAAAACATGTGCGATTAATCATGGATTCATGGCATAAATAATGTGTCTGATATACAGACGCATGAGTGGAGAAGTGAATGATAGATTTCTACTGCCAAGAATGGGATGCTGGTGTTCTAGTTTAGGTCTTGACTATTCTACACTGTTTGTTGTGTTTTTCTGAAATAACATCGGATATCTGAAATGACATCGAATTTTTGAAATCACAACAACAGTAACTCTTCATATTTTGGGTTGTAAAAAAAATTAAATTTAGCTACGAATTACCAAGGAAAAATCTGTCTGTAAAGTTGTTGCTAAATTTTCATATTATTTATTTTAAAAAAACATATTATTTCATATAACCTTAATTAAATTGTATAAATATATAACCCTACAAAATTCATAATATTTCATATTTTTAATAATTTATGGATAAATCTATAATATCATTTTATAAATAAAAAATATTATGAAATTATAAAAAGTATTTCATATATAAACCACACACACACACACACACACACACACACACACATCTATATGGTTATATACATTTTTAAGAATTTAATATATTTAATTGATATAATATGAAATAGATTTTTAGGCATAAAAATTTATATTATTTGATATAATTTATAATTTATAAAAATCCTAAAATAACATAAAGTGAGAAGATTATTAAAAAACAGATATATTTATTAATTTAATAAGAACAGAATATAAAAGCTAATATCAAATATTTTACTCAATGTTTAACTCTAATAATTTTAGTAGTGCAAAAATAAAAATTGAATTCAAATCAATGTAGGGTCAGATTGGAAGTGCTCTTCAAAAGTGTTTATAGGGGTAAAAATAATTTTAAGTATTTTTAGGACAAAAATATCATTAGTAATATTTTTAAAAACTCTTTTGAAGCCATAAAAAATATTTGAAGTATTCCTTTAAAAAGCACCTCGAGAAATTTGTTTTATAAATTATCAAAAGTTTTTGGATATAATATAGGTGTCAAATGGGCAAGGTGGCCAGGGCATGGACCAAAGTCTGATGCAATTCAGTCATGCATGGCCTGACATGGCATGCTGCAATGTCATGCCTGGGCCCATGCTGGGTTGACCTTCTGCATGAATCATGTCGTGTCATGCCTAGGGATTTTGGCCCATGTGTCATGCCAAGCATGGCATGGGTGCCTGGAACTTGGGCATGGCAGGGGGGACGATGCGGTGACACACAATGGGCAATGATTGACATGCCCAATGGGCGATGGTGATGTGGCGACATGCCCCATGAAACCTTAATTTTTTTTAAAAAGACCCACCCTGAGTCAAATAGACCCGTCCAACCCAACCAACCCTGTCTAAACCATTCGAACTTGGGTAGATTCCAAGCCATAGGTAGTGTCTGGCCTGAGCCACCATGTCAGGCATGCCATGACAGGAACATCAAGCCAGCCTAGAGGGGCCATAAAAAAAGGTGAAGGGCCAGCCCAGCCCTTTTGACACCTCAAGATGTAATTAAAACATCTATTCATTTATACTAAAATATCAATTTATTTTATTTAAAATTTTTGAAAAATATGAATTTTTTTTTAAATTCAAATAATTCAAATTTTTAGAAAATATATTTTTTTTAAAGATTTATATAATCATAAAAATAATTCATTTTTTTTGTAAAATTTTTTATCATACAAATAATTATTTTAGGTTTTTATTAATACAAATGTTTATGTATGTTCATTTATTACTGCAAATATTTTAAAAAAATATTTATAATTATAGAATTAATTATTTAATGTATATATTAATAAGTATATTTATATATCATAATTAAATAATTTAAATAATGTTTTGTATTATTTTTAAAAATTTTCTAAAAATAAAAATATTTATCTTAGTCTTTATTAATATAAATTTTTATTCGTATTTAAATATTTTTTTAATAATTAATTATAATATCCTATTTTTATAATTATATAAGGAGAAGTGTCTTTCGAAGATTCCTTATCCAAAGACCATGATAGATATTTCATATATAAAATTATAAAAAATATTAAAACAAATAATATATAAAGAAAATAATTCAGTATAGATTAAAGACGAAAATTAATCATGAGCTAAATAGCTAGGGAAGAATGCCTAGCTAAATGGATATATTTTGTGATAATTATAATTTAAGGACTAATCCCTTACTATTAATATATAATTATAAAAAAAAATTTTACAGAACATTTAACGAGGGATTTTTTCTAAAGCTAATTAGCTAGAAAAAATCCATCTTTAAGGTTGTTGCTAAATTTGGCGCCAATCTTTGTGCCAAAATTTACGACAATATTAGCAAGGGACAAGTTTACATCAAAAATATCCTTCTCTAATCAGTCACAAATCTATCAAAAATTTTTCATTTAATCTAAAATCATACATCTCTTGTTATACCCTAGCAAATCCATCACAAATTAGCTAGGGGTTATTTTTCTAGATAAATTATAGTAGCTAAACAGACAATTTTTGTAGTGTCTATCTATCTATTTATCTATCTATATGTCTATCTATTTGTCTATCAATGAATCTATCAATATATATATATATATATATATATATATATATATATATATATATATTTGTATAGCTAACAATTTATCTTTCTAAATTTCTATATATGTATAAGTCTGTCTATATATCTGTCATTATATGTATTTGTCAATCAATCAATCAATCTATCTATTATACTTTTAGTTTGACTATCTGTCTATCTTTCTATGTATCTATATGCCATTCAATCAATCAATCAATCTGTCTATCTATCTATCTATTTGTCGGTCTATCTATCTGTCTACTTGTCTGTCTAACTATCTATCTGCTTATCTATCTATCTATCTGTCTATTTATATATATATATCAATCTATCTGTCTGCCTGTGTATCTTTCTATCTATATATCAATATATATATATCTATTTATCTATATATGGGTCTATCTATCTATCTATCAGTCTATCTATCTATCTTTCTTCAATATGTCTATCTATGTGCTTATATATGTGTCTATCTATGTGGCTAACTATGTGTTGTTCTATTTATCTATCAATATATCTATCTTTCTATATATCTATTAATCTAGAAGGTCAATCTATCTGTTTATCGATCTGTGTATGTATCTATCTATTTATTTGTCTATCTATCTATATATCTATCTTTCTATTTGTCTATCTATCTAACTATCAATCAATCAATTTATCTGTCTATCTACGATCTATCAATCTATCTGTCTATCTATTTATCTATCTATTTATCTATTAATCTAGCTATCTATTTATTTATCTATCGATCTGTCTATAAATCATTCTATCTATAAGTCTCTCAATTTATCAATCAATGTGTTTATCAATCAATCTAGAAATCTATCTAACCTTCTGTTTATCTATCTATTTTTCTAACTAACTATCTTTCTTTCTATCAATGAATTTATCAATCTATCTATTGATATATATGTGTATCAATCTATCTATGTATGTATCATATCTATCTATCTATCTATCTATTTATCTATCTATCTATCTGTCTATCTATTTGTCTAACTAACTAACTATCTGTCTGTCTATTTGTCGATCTTTCTATCAATCAACCTACCGATCTATATGTCTCACTATCTATCTATCTCTCTATCTATCTATCTATTTGTCAATCAATCAATCAATCTATCTATCTATCTCTCTCTCATTATGTTTATCTATCTATGAATATCTCTGTCTATATATGTGTCTATGTATGTGCTTGTCTATCTGTATTTCTATGTATCTATCTAACAATCTATCTATCAATAAATATATCTTTCTATCAATCTTTCTATCTATCTATATGCCTTTCTATCTATCGATCTGTCTATCTATTTTTTTTAACATGCCTATCTATCTATTTATCTATCTATGTATCTATATATCAATATATCTGTCTATCTATCTATCTAAATATCAATCCATCTATCTTTCTAATTATTTATGTGCCTATATATCTATTTATCTATCAATCTATAAATCTATCTATCTTTCTATCTATTTGTATATCTATCTGTCTATATATCTATCTATATTTTTATCTATATGTCTTTCTATAAATCTTTTTATCTATATTTCTATATATCTATCTAACTATCTGACTATTTGTCTATATATAAATCTATCTATCTATCTATCTATCAATTTATCTATCTACTTGTTTATTTATTTGTCTATCTATCTAATAATAAATCTATCTATATCTATGTCTAAGTATCTATCTATCTTTCTTTCAATATATTAGTCTATCTATTTTTCTATCTATCTATATATCTATCTATTTTTCTATCAAACATTCAACCTATTAATCAGTTAGTCTATCTATCTATCTATGTATATGTCTATCAAACTATTTATCTGTCTATCTATTTGTATATATACCAATCTATCTTACAATCTATCTATCTATCTATATGTCTATCTATCTATCTATTTATGTATCTAACTATATATCTATTTATCTATCTATCTATCTTTATGTATATCTATCTATCTTTATGTTTATCTTTCTATCTATATATTTTGCCTATCCATCTATCTATCTATTTGTCTATAAATATGTATATCTATCAGTCTATTTATATGACATTCTATCTATCTATCTATCTACCGATGTATCTAACTATCTATTGAACTATCTATCTTTCTACCTACCAATCTGTTTGGCTGTATATCTATCTATCTATCTACCTACCTACCTACCTACCTACCTATCTATCTATCTGTATATATATATATATATATATCTGACTATATTTCTATCTTTTTATCTGTGTATATATATTTGTCTATCTAACTATCTAACTATCTTTCTATCTAACTATTTGGCTTTGTGTCTATCTATCTATCTATTAATATATCTATATTTCTATCAATCTAATAATCTATCTATCTATCTATCAGTCAATCAATCTATCTATCTTTATATCAATTTATTTTTTGATATGTCGATCATTCTTTCTATCAATATGTCTCTATATCAATCTATATATTTATTAGTCTTTTCTATCTATCTATTTGTTTATATTTTAGTCTATCAATCAATCAATCTATCTATCTATCTATCTATGTCTATCTAATTGTATATCTATTTATCAATATATCTATCTAATAATATCTTTATCGATATGCCTAATAATCTGACAATCTATTTGTTTATCTATTTGTCTATATATCTATCTATATATCAATCTATTTTTCTTTCAATTAATCTATTTATTTATCTATCTATTTATCTACCTGTCTATCAATCTATCTATCAATTTGTTTATAAATCTGTCTATGAATCTATTAATCAATCTTTCTTAATGTCTATCTTTCAATTTATCTATATATCTATATATCTATTTATCTGTCGGCCAGTCAGTCTATCTATATATCTTTATATCTGTTTATCTAACAATTTATTTATCTATATGTCTATTTATTTATCTATCTTTCTATCAGTTTATCAATATATCTATCTAACTTTCTTTTAATCTAACTATTATTTTATATTTCTATCTATTTGTCTGTCTATTTGTCTATTTGTGTATCTATTATAAATTTTTCAGACTATCTATCTATCTATTTATTTATCTTTCTGCCTGTTTGTCATCCTACCTACTACTTGATTTCTTGCATATCTATCTATCTATCTGTGGGTTTATTTGTCTGTTAGTCAATCCATCTATATTTTTATCTGTCTATTTGTCTGCATCACTATCAATCTATTTATGTATCTATTTGTGTGTGTGTGTGTGTGTGTGTGTATATATATATATATATTTGTTTGTCTATTTTTTTATCTATTTTTCTATGTTTTTGTCTATAAACTTGTTTATCTATCAATCTATTTATCTATCTATTAATCTTTATATAAGTTTATATATATTTTTATCCATCATTCTATCTTTCTTTCTATCATTATATGTGTCGACCTATATATTTATATGTGTGTGTGTGTGTGTGTCTATTTATCCAAGTATTTATCTGTCTGCCTTTCTACTATTTATCTATCTTTCTTTCTATTTATCTATCGGTCTATTTATCTATCTATCTGTCTGTCTGTCAACCTATCTTTCTATCTATTTTTCTATCTATCTTTCTATCTATTTTTCTATCTATATGTCTATCTATCTCTCTATCTATCTACCCATCTATATATAAATCTAATGATATGTCAATATATCTTTTTATCTATATATAAATCTATCTATTTGTCTATCAATCAATTAGCTTTCTGTCTCTTAATCATCTAACAAACTATCTATCAATCTGTATATCCAATTGTATATCAATCTGAATATCAATCTATGTATTAATCATTCTGTCAATTTTTCTATCTATTTGTTTATCGATCTATATATAAATCTATCTATCTATTTAACTTTCAATGTATTTGTATTTTAGTTAGTCTATCTATTTGCCTATCTATCTATCAATCTATCTAACTTTCTATCAATCTGTCAATCTGTCAATCAATTTTCTAGCTATTTATCTATCTGCTTTTCTATCTATCTCTATATCTATCTGTCTGTCTATCTATCTTTATATCTATGTGTCTATCTGTCTGTCTATCTATATGTCTGTCTATCTATATGTCTATATATCTTTATTTCTATTTGTCAATCATTTTGTCTATCTATTAGTCTATCTATCTATCTATCTATCTGTATATCTATCTCTCTATCTATCCATCTATCTTTCTATCTATCTGTATATCTATCTATATCTCTATTGATTTATTGTATATCTATTTCTTTATCAATCTATCTATATTTCTATTTATTTCTTAATCCTTCTATCTTTCATTCACTCTATCTATCTATATTTCTATCTATCTATCTATTTATTTGTTTATTTATCTGTTTATTTATCTGTATATCTATTGGACTTTCTATCTATCTATCTATCTATCTCTCTATCTGTCTATCTATCTGTCTGTCTATCTGTCTGTCTATCTGTTTATCTGTCTATCTATCTATCTATTTTTCTATATATTTCTTATCTATCTATCTATCTGTCTATCTATATATCTATTTTTCTATATATCTATCTATCTATTTATCTGCCGGTCTATCAATATATCATTCTATCTATCAATTATCTCTCTATTTTTCTATCATTTTGTCTATCAACCTGTCTATCAATATATCAATCAATATATCAATCAAACTTTCTATCTATTTATCTATATATTTGTCAATATATCATTCTATCAATTAATCTATCTATAAATGTATCAATTTGTCTATCTATCTATCTCTTTATGTATCATTATATCTATCTTTCTTTTTGTATACCCATCTATCTATGTGTATGCCTATTTATCTATCTTTCTTTGTGAATATCTATGTGTTAGTATTTCTAAATCTCTATTGATCTATCTATCTATGTATCTTACTATCTATTTTTCTATCTATTTGTTTATCTATTTATCTATCTATAAATATGTCTTTATGTCTATCTATCTATCTATCTATGTATATATCTCTCTATTTGTCTATATGCCTATCTATTTATCTATTAATCTATCTATATTATGTATCTTTTGATCTATCTATATTTATCTAACTTTCTATCTATCTATTTATTTATCTATCTAATTGTATATATATATATATATATGTGTGTCTATCTATCTATCTATCTATCTATCTATATGTCTATATATCTATATATCTATCAATGTATCTATCTATCTATCTATATATCTATATATCTAACTATCTATCAGTCTATCTTTCTATTTATTTATTTTTCTATTTATCTGTCTATTTAACTATTTTTCTATCTATCTATATATCTGTCCATATTTCTATATATCTATATATATATATATATATATATATCAATTTGTCTATCTATCTACCTATATATCTACATATTAGTCTATTTATCTATCTTTCTATCAATCTAACTATCTATTGATCAAACTATCTATCTATCTATATATATGTTTCTCTATTTCTATCTATCTGTCGATCTATCTAAATAATAATCTTTTGATCTATCTGGCTATTTATCTATCTATCTATTAATCTATCTCTTTATCTATTTATTAATCAATCTATCTTTCTATCAATTTATCTATTATTTAATCTATCTATCTTTCGATCATTATTTCTATCAGTCAGTCTATGATCTTTCTATCTATCTATCTATAAATCTATCTATCAATTTGTCTATCCATCTGTCTATCTTTCTTTTTATTTGTCAATCGATTTGTCTATCAATCATTCTATTTATGTGTTTATATATACATATATATATATATATATATATATATATATATATATATATATATATATATATATATATATATGTCAATCTATTTCTCAATATATCTATTAAATAAACAGTCTATCTATTTGTCTAATAATCTAACTTTCTGTCTTTCTATTTTACTATCTATCTACCTATTTATATATCTTTCTATCAATCTTTCTAATTATCTGTCTATTAATTTGTATGTCAATTTATTTATCATTCTGTCTATCAATCAATCAATCAATCTATCTACTTATCAATTTGTCTATCAATTTTTCTAAAAATCAGTGTATCTATTTATCTATCAAATTATCTATCAATCTGTCTATCTATTTCTCTATTAATTTAAATATCTATCTATCTATTTATTACTCTATCTATCTATCTATCTATTTATCTACTTGTATATCTATCTTTATTATCTTTATCTATCTATATAGATTTATATTTATTTATCTATCTATCTATTTGTCTATCTATCTATCTACCTATTTATATGTCTATCTATCTATTGATCTATCTGTCTAGTTATCTATCTGTTTGTTTGTTTGTCTGTCTATTTATATATCTATCTATCTATCTATCCCCCCTCTCTCTCTCTCTCTCTATCTGTCTATTTATCTATCTTTCTATCTGTCTGTCTATCTATCTTTCTATATATATATATATTTATATATATATATATCTATCTATTTGTCTATCTATCTCTTTATCTATCAGTCTATCTATATATCTATCTATCTATCTATATGTCTATATATATATATATATATATATGTCTATCTATCATTCTATCAACATATCTATCTATCTGTCTATCTAATTGCCTATCTATATGTCAATTTATTTATCTATCGATCTATTTATATATCTTTCTATCAATCTATTTATCTATTATATCTGTCTTTATATCTATCTACTTATTTTTCTATCTATTTGTAATATATTTGTATGTCTATATGTCTATCTATCTATCTATCAGTCTTTCTATTTGTTTGTTTATCTATCTATCTATATGTATATTAATATGTTTATCTATTTATCTAAATTTCTATTTATCTATTTGTCAATCTAACTTTATATCTATATATCTATATATCTATCTTTCTATCAGTCTATTTATCTGTCTATTTATCTTTCTATCTATATATTTGTGTATCTATTTGTGTATCATATATATATATTATTCTGTCTATCTATCTATCTATATATTTGTCTATCTAATTATCTATGTATGTATCTATTTATCTTTCTATTTATATATTTTTTCTCTATCTATAATTCTCTATATATATATGTCTTTCTATTTGACTGTCTATCTGTCTATCAATCCATCTATCTATCTATCAAATAATTTCTCAATCTATCTACCAATCAATCTATCTATCTATCTTTTTGTCTATCAAACTCTATCTCTCTTTCAATCAGTCAATCAATATGTCTATACATTTATCTTTTAATCTGTTGATCAATCTTTTTATCAATCTTTTTATCATTCTATATATATATATATGTCTATCTATTTATTTATCAATCAATCAATCTATCTATCTATCTATTTATACATCTATGTATTTTTCTTTCTATCTCCCTAAATTTTTGTCTATCTATCTATCTATCGATATAATTTTATATTTATCTATCTGCTTTCTATCTATACATTTATATATCTATCTTTTTATTTATCTATATATCTATTTGTCAATATATCTGTATATTTATTTGTGTGTGTGTATGTATATATATATATCTATCAATCTATCTATTTGTCTATCTATCTTACTATCTACATATCTATCTATCTATTTCTCTATCTATTAATCAATCTATCTAATTGCACATCTATATGTCAATATATCTATCTATCTATCTGTATATCTATTTGTCAATCTATCTATTTATATATCTATCTATTTTTTATCTTTCTGTCTATATATATGTCTATTTATAAGTCTATTTTTGTGTTTATCTATCTATCTATATAGTAATCAACCTATCTATCTATTTGTCTATTTTTCTATCTATATGTATATTAATTTGTCTCTCTATATATATAATAATATTTTATATTCTATTTGTAAATCTTTCGGTCTATCTACATGTATATCTATCAATCTTTCTATCTATGTATCTATCTGTCTATTTATTTTTCTATCTATTTATTTGTGTATCTCTATGTCAATCATTCAATCAATCTTTCTATCTTTCTCTCAATCTATTAATCCATCAATCTATTTACCTATATATCTTTGTATCTATCTATCTATCTATATGTATGTATATCTATTAATGAATCAATCTATCTGTCAATCAATCAAGTAGTCTATATCACTACAAGAAAATATCAAATTAGCTAGGAAATTTTAGCCAGGGATCAAACCCTAACTAAATTGCAAGGGATTAGCTAGGGAATAGCAAGGGATTGATGATTTTTTTTATGAAAAAAAATAGCAACGGATTAATGATGGATTAGCAAGGGAAATTATTTTAAAATTCCGCTAAAGAAAAGTGGGGGATATAGCGACGGATTTAATGACGGAGAATTTTCGTAAATTCTATTCAAGAAAAGTTGGAATTTTAGCGATGAATTTATCAATGGAATATCCCTTGCTAATAAAACCCTTGATTTAGCGATGAATTTAGTGACGAAATATCCCTTGCTAATAAAATACTTGATTTAGTGACTGATTTAGTGATAGAATTTCCCTTACTAATAAAATCCTTGATTTAGCAATGAATTTCACGATGGATATTCCCTTGCTAATAAAATTCATGATTTAGTGATGGTTTTATCAATGAATATTCCCTTGCTAATAAAATCCATTATTTATTGATAGATTTAGCGATGGATTTTTCGTTGCTAATAAAATCCATGAGTTAGTGATGGATTTAGCAACATTTTTTCCCTTGCTAATAAAATCTATGATTTAGCGATGGATTTTCCCTTGCTACTAAAATCCTTGATTTAGCGATGGATTTACTGATGAATTTTCCCTTGCTAATAAAATCCTTGATTTAGAAAAATATTTTTCATTGCTAATAAAATCTTGATATAGTGATGAATTTATATTTTGGAGTACTCCCCTAGAAATATTTTAAAATACAAAACTAATATTTTAACATTTTAAAATAAGTACCTAACTATAAATAAATTCGAATCCATTGCACTTGAATTCATAAATCATAAATCATAAACTACCCTCACCCCTCTTTCATGCCCCTCAGCCTCATTCACTCCCCTGCCCCTCGCCCTTGTCCTTTCTCCTGCCCCTCACACGTTACCATTTGCTCCTCATCCTCGCCCTTACCCCTCACCTGTCACCCCTTTCCCCTCACCCCTCACCTGTCACCCCTCACCCTTCTTACCTCGCCTTTCTCCCCTCGCCCCTCTTCCCTCACCCCTCACGCCTCTCAACAAACTTTACCGAGATCCATGGTGGAGCTCTGTTGAGCTCAACGTGGAGCTCTTGGAGAGGGTCGGGGGGCTAGGAAGAGGGGCAAAGGCGAGGGGCAAGGACGAGGGGTAGTGGAGAGGGGTGAGGGTAGTTTATGACTATGAATTCAAGTGTCTAGATTTTATTTTTTTTATGGTTGGTGTCTTTTTTCAATATTAAAAGATCAATTTAATTTTTTTAAATATTTCAGACGATACCCCAAAATATAATTCCACCTTAAAATAATAACATTGGTGAATCTTTAAAATAACACAAACTTATTAATGACTCATCTCTTAACAACATAGTTCACTCGATCATCTTCCAAATCAATTTCATATCATTGGATGTGAATGACTCATTTCAAGGATGAATCTTTAGTTACCCATTTCTTTGATTGAACAAGCTTCTCTGCCCAAGTCACTACTTATAGAATTTAGTTCCTTCGCGTACTTTGTTGTTTATTTTGAGTATTCAAGTTGAAAGGTTTGTTTTTAGTATTCAAGACGAAAGGTTCATTTTTAGTATTCAAGCTGAAAGGTTAATTTTAAGTATTTAAGTATGAAGCTTTGTTTTAAGTATTCAAGTCGAAAGGTTCATTTTGACTATTCAAGTCCACCAAATCTTACACTAATGGTGCAACTTAGAATTCTTCTGGCGTTTAAAATCATTTTGTTCTATAAATTTCATTATCAATTTCAGTTTTCATTAGGTTACGTTTACCACATAGTTTCACAATCTGCACAATTTTTTAAATCGTACCTATATATGATTGTTTATGAACTGTGATTTTCATTGAATCTTATTTTGTCCCATCTGAAAAACTTGTTATTCCATTTTCTTTGTAAAGAATCTCTTAATTCTATGTCACGATTGTTTTCATTTAAACTTTGATTGTTAAATGATATTGTAGAAGTTTGTAATCAATTCAAGAATAGTTGATTGATTTAGTTCTGATGACTAATTTTTTTACTAGTCATCCTGACTTTTCCCTCTTAGATTATGATTAAAGTTATCTATTTATGGAAATTTTGATTTTTGGTAGATTTTATTTGGTTTATTTTCAGTTAATTATTTAAATGATTCTGCAAAATAATCAAAATCAATCTGATTTTTTCCTGTTACTTGTAATTCACTCAATGTTGTTATGGTTATGGTCATTTTCTATCTTATAGTCTTTTCAACTGATGATGGTCAGCGATACAATAGTATGATGGACATGAATGATACTTTAGGCAATACTTCAATGCCCATGGTTTTAGCAAAAAAGATTGCGATTTATGTATGAGGGTATAATCAGAGTTGGCAAACAGGAAGAAATGGAAAAGAGTGTCATTTGCGAATAGCAAAACCACTTCGTCTGGAGCTCTTTGAATTCCTAGCTGGTGAGAATGCTCGGTGGTTGGATATATCATGTGGCAGAGAGCATACTGCAGCTGTGGCTTCTGATGGGTCACTTTTTACATGGGGTTTGCTTTCTTTTTCTTTATTCAGATATTTCTACAAATGGTTCATTTTTTTGTTAGCTAGCAAAACAATGTGGAGGTTGAAAATTTTGTTCATTTTGAATTATTGAATAGAAATGTCCCATACATTTTATTAATCTAAAATGTGAATACATTATGCACAAAAATATATGGAGTGTTTTTATACAAAACATTTCACTAATATTAAATACAAGTGAAATGTAAAAACATATTTGAAATTAAATAAAATTAATATGATAATCTAACATTTTTCTTTAAACTAATGCATAAATATCTAAAATACAAGACTTGAAAAAAAATGAAAATTATAACTCAATTAGAGTTTAAACATATTTTGTTATATATCTCAAGATTGATTGGTGGTAGGACTATCAGCAATAAGGATTAATTATCATATATATATTTTTAATGCAATGATAATTTACATTTAAGTTATTTGTATAAACTTGAAAGATTTAAATGGAAGGTATATATTTGGCTTGTTAATTGTCATAGTAAAATATAATAAGAAGAAAGCAGAAAAGGATATTTTTTAAGAAAGTATGTGATCAAAAAAGTTTACTTATAATTTCAAGTATTATCTTATGGTTCATTTATACTTGTATCTAAAAACACTGATATGTTTTTTATTGTCAATACATAATTTGTTAATTAGAAAATATGATCAACTAGATTCTGAATAAATATGATTAACTAGAATCTGAATAATTAGTCATTTTTATCACTATAGTTTTATAATTGTTGGATATTTAATTTTTTTAATTATTCTTTTATATTAGAAGATTCAACAAAAATATCAATGATAGCTTAAAGACTGACCCTTGTTTTAATCAGTGTCTTTGGTAATTACTTTGATGCATATCTTTTTTTTAACAAGCAAAAATAAATGGGTAGCCTATCTCATCAAATAATATAAAATTAAATATAATAGTTGAATAAAACTACAACACATATTTATGATTAGTTTTTCCCACCATCATACTCAAAATTATTGGGTTATACATTTAGAAGGAGTTAATACTCATGTTTTAAGTGATTACATTCATTTTTATTTAGTCTTAAGTCTTTAATATTGTTTTACGCTTTTAGACAGTGACATTGTTGTATTGACCATGGAGCATGACAATGCTAATGTTGTTCTTTTTGTGTCATGTATTTTTTTGTATATGAGTTTTGTTAGAATGATGAGATGGACCATGAGGTATATCGATGCCTCTACTATCAATAAGAAAAAGTGACATCACATCAAGTAAATAATATTTATTGATTATGAGGTATATCAATGAGAAAAATATACTACAATTTCTTATCATTCACAATATGAGAATGTTAGGATAGATATATGTCATCTGATTCAGTAAGATATATAGGGTTTTTGTAGGATGAATATACATGATAGTTTGAGATATTTTATTATTTTTATTAATAATTAAATTAGATATATATTATTTTTTTTTCATCTTTTATCATTCTCTCTCAGATTCATCTCATATTTTTCCTCGACTTATATATGTTCCTTGGGATTAGAGTAGATAAGACTTTTCCATAATATTAAGAATATAGCTATTGGTAAAGATATCTCGGGGTGTGTATCTGACATTCCTATAGTACTAGATATATATAGTTATTGATTTAAAAAGAAAGATTTGAAATTTTGTTTATGATTATAAATTTTATGGTAAATAAAAACATAATTGATTGTAACATGAAAATATTAAGATGATTAGAACATTATGTGCGACGTATGAAAAGAACATTATGTGTTAATGTCAGTGTCATTTGTCTTTATGGAAAATGTATGGTGTGTCAGTGTCATTTGTTTCTCTTATTGAACCTATGTGTTTGGATAAATTAGAAAAGTTAAAACATAAATTGAATTTTGAGATTGTAGTTGCTAATGGTAAATATAAAATTTAGTTTATGGGACAAAAAATGAGTATCATAATAATGGTCATAAACATGAACCAAATATTATCTTTTTGAGTGGTTTTTGATTTTCTAAACATCCTATTTTCCAACTAATTTAATGGGGGTGTATCAAAAGAACACGAGTTAATCCTAAAGCAAGTTATGGGTTGCAATAACTAAGTTCTAGTTGTTTAGGCCATAAATTATCAGTAAAGATTTTAATATTTTAGTAAGAATGAAAGAATAATTAGTGAGGAAGGGTGTTAATCTACGTTCTTCTCTAGAATTTGTAGCTTGTGAACTAGGATGTGAGGTAGTATATTTGAATGTTTTTGATAATTAATTCACTTTGTATAAATAGAGAGAGGATAGTCACAAGATGTGATTTTGACTTGATATAATGCTATGTAATATGTAATGGTTAGATAAATGAAGTATTTCACCACTCATTCATCTCAATAGTGCCATTTGAAACTTATTTTAAATATAATGTGCTAGTGTCATTTGTCTTCCTTAGTGAACCTAAATATCTGAATGAATTAGAAAAGTTATAACATAAACTGAATTTTGAGGTTGTTGTTGCTAATGCTAACCATAAAAATTAGTTTATGGTACAAAAAATGAGTAGGATAATGATATTAAATATAGACCAAATATTATCTCTTTCAGTAGTTTTTGATTTTTCAAACATTCAACCTAATGTCCTTTCTGTCTGAACTATAAATTATTAGTGGAGGTTTTAATGTTGTTGTAAGAGTAGAAAAAAAATTAGATGGTTTTAATTTGCATTTCTCTCTAGAATTTGTGAATTGTATAATAGAATATGAGTTGATATATTTGTATTTTTTTAATAATAAATGCAAATGGTATAATGAGAGTGTGGATAGTCATCAAATGGGATTCTAATTAGATTTCATAATACATAATATGTAATGGTTAGATAAATGAAATATTTTATTAGTTATGCATCTTAGTAGAGTAAATTTGGATATTACACATTTGATCTTTAAAGTAAAGGACTAATAGGGAACATCAACATGTGATGATTTATGTTTTTGAAAAGCTTAAAATAATTAATTAGATATCATGTGCTAGCACTTATGCAATGAATTAGACAGCCGAAAGAAAGAACGAATATTTAATTGCGATAATTAAGGCATTTCTATTACATATGAGTGTTCTTAGTTATTTTTGAAAAGAAGTGTCAACAAATAAATTATTATTCAATTGGATGTTATTTTTAGTATTCTTAGATTGTAGCTAATATTAATTTTTATATTTATGAGAGTTTTTTTATTTTTCGCTTAAGATTTTTGAGTATATTTATTTTATTTAAGATTTTTTTAGATAGTGAGAAGATGACAATTAGTGCTATAAATTCTGCTTTTGTTAAGTACTCTAATACTTAAGAAAAGATATATATATTACTTATTAGAGGCCATAAAAATTATTATGAGTGTGAAAATAATATTCTTTAATGATAAATTATTTTTCAATGACTCTATCTTAGAGCTATTCGGATTCCATTGTTATAAGATTATTACATTGTACTGTAACAATTATTTAACTTCTATCTTTACGTCTGATACTAATAACAAAATTAATTGTGAAGAGAGTAGTGAAGCATTTTTTCAGGTAGGAAAAGAAGCATAGTATGAGTGTTCTATTGTGATATAATTATTTCATTGTAGTGTAACAACTATTTTAACTTCTATATTAATGATTTATTATGATGCTTTCTGCTAGGAAAAGGATCAATGTATGAGTGTCCTATTGAAGAAATAAATGAGAAATTTTTGAAAACTTGATGATCTCGACCTAGAGGTATGTACTTGATAGATATATCAATAGCCTTTCACATATTAGTCTTGCCCACATTAGATGATTTAATTTGAAATAGTGAATTGGACCTTCCTATTATACTATAGAAAAAACCAAAGATATGTTTTGTTAGGCACTTAGTATTACTTATAGTTTCTTATTTTTATTTTGATATTATATATTTTAATTTTTTGTCATTTCTTAATAATTACATGATCCTTGATATTTTTTTCTAGATTATTAGTCTTTAAAGTTGATATATTATGTTGGTTGAACTTAATGCAATGACATCTAATTATACTGATGATTTTATTTTGAAGATTTTAGGTAAGATTACAATAGAATGCAATTAGGCATTTTCATTGAAGACTGGATTTGAATTAAATATTGATTGACTTAATGCTAAGTTGATGGCTAAGAGATATACAAAAAAAATAGAATGATTATTGGGATAATTTTTTGTGGATAAGGTGATTGCTATTAGATTATTATTTTTTATTATTATATGTTTTATGTAGATTGTATATTAGTTAAATTTGATGATTATATTTATTCATAATGATTTTAAAGAAGAGGTGCTTATACATCATTAGTCAGAATTCACTATTTTATGGAGCATATACATGATTGGTAGACTAGAAAGGTTATTTATTGATTGAAATAATTTTATAGGGTATAGGTTAATATATTCTCTTTAGTATTCATTACTTTTGATTTTATGAGATATGTGTTAGGTTATTCTTATTTCTATCAAAATAAATCAAGAGGATAAGATGTGAAGTTATTAATGTATGTTGATATTTTGATTATAGATAATTAACATCTAGGGTATAGTGAAATTGAAATGGTTCATATAAGTTGAGTTCTAAATAAAGAATTTGAGATATTTTAGATATTTCATGAGTATTGAGATATAATTTCTTCTTTTGAGGAGAATTGCTTTACATATTTTGTCGATTTTGATACGATTGAATATATGCTCATTGGCTTACTACTTGATCAGAGTGTAAACCTATTCATATTTACACGTTTCTCAGCTGATTCTATTTGACATAGTATAATTGTATGAAAGTTGAACTACCTGATAATGATTAGAGAGTAATACTCAGATTCTCATAGACATGCTAATATGTGTATAGTTCTTATTATTTTCATGTTTGTAAAGAATGTTTTAGAACATGAGATAACATACAGAGATGAGTGATATAGGCGGATAGAGGTTGACACAAATTCTAGTTGAACTCAAATGATTAAAAGAAAATATCTATTATATAATTTTATTTTTTTATAGAAATTTTATTTCTTAGAAAAGTAAGTGGTATATCATGATTTTTAGATTTAATGTAGATACTGAGTATGCATTTATGACATTGATTGCTTATGAGATCCATTGGATCAACCATTTTTTTTGGAAGAGTTCTGTTTACTGATTTAGATGTTTTATAATGCTTTATTATAATAACTAAACAACTTGATATTGATGCTTATTTGATATTCAATGACTAAATAAAATATATTTAGATTGATTGTACTTTAATGGGAGAAGATTAGGATAATTTGAAAGTAATTATATACATACATATCAATGAAGAAATTATAGATATTTCACGAATGTGCTCAAACAATAAGGTTTTGTTCTCTTTTTCGAGTTGAGAATTTATGACATATACATGCTATCTTAAAGTAGTTGTGTTTGAGGTTTAATTTAATGTGTAAGCATATTTTTTTATTTATTTTCTTTCTTGTTAGATTTATATATTGTATAAGAGCACATGACATGTGAGTTATCACAACTATATATATATATATATATATTAATGAAAAAATATATTTATTTTTTTTTCTCCTTCTCTCACATGTTATAACTGAAGCTCTTACTAGTTTTTGGCCCTTATAGTGACGAATCAAGCATTGTCATTCTTGATAGTACCAATTAATGCTAGTCATTGATGGTGTTGGGTAATAATCAATGATTATTGATGTATGTTGCTGGTTAATGGTGATTACTCTATGTTGGGAAATTGTGCTTTCATAGTTATGATTTTTAGATACACAAGAAGAAAGAACAATAAAAACAACAAATGATTTATATTCAATCCACCATCCAAGCGTGAGAGAATAAAAAATAGAATAGAAACCACAAAAGAAACGCACGAAATAATGTGGTTCACTAGTTGCTCAGTACGACTAGCTACATCCACCAAAAAATGCTTATGCGTTATAGATTAAACCAAATCAGAAGTCTTATAGTATGTGCAGCACAGAAATAGTCATGATAAATTGTGAAGAGAGAGAGAGAGAGAGAAAGAAGATGATAGTTCCAGATCACGAAAATAGTAACCTGAAAAAATAAAATAAAAACATTTAATATTAAAAATTTCTCGGTTTAATTAACCAGAGCGGGTTGAATCATCAGACGGGTCAGGCTCTGCTTCAAAAATTTATTCGACCATGACCGGAGAGTGGGACCTTCATTATTGTACTACTGTTGCATTCCTATCCTTTTAATATTTCTTTTCCTATATTTAAATGAAAATATTAAAACAGAAATATTTGGTTATACAAACAGATTATCAAAACAAACTATATACAACACTCTAGGTTGAAGTAAAGAGTGATGTTTGGGCCCTATTATGTTTCATATGTTATATCAATTTGAAATGTTGAATAATAATGAATCATTTCATTTTTGTCAAACTTAAATATTTAATATAAAAAATTATTTGAAGTTTGAACAAGTGGTATGCTTCTACTTGTATACATGTTATTTTATGGGAATTGAAATGTATACATCATGACATATGTTTTCTATTTTCTCATTTTATTCCATAGGATTGTATATGATATTTTAAGATATTGATGGGCATTTCTACAAAAACAAAAATTAATTGGACAAATAATTGGACAAAATTGTAGTTTATGCTAGTTTCATTTCTCCCTCATAATAGTCAAACAAATATCTCCTTTACTATTTTGTTCTTATTATGTTCAAGTGTACTCGTTCATAACTTTGCACATATTTAGGCTCTTATATGTTTAGATATTTGATTAGGTATTAATGAATTGGTCATTTGGGTGATGGCACTGAAGAGGGTAAAAGGCACCAATGAAAAGTGAAGCAGTTAGAGGCAGAGTTTGTAAAATCTGTCAAGTGGAGCGCATTGTACTTTTGCTATTGCAAAACCTCGTGTAAATGGTGGTACCATCTCAACGAGCAGACTGTGGGTTTGAGGTCAATATCAGGTAGGGTCGAGTAAGCTCTAGTACATTTCTTTTATGACCCATGAATGTTCGAGTCAATCTGCATGCACCTCGACTAATCCTAGGTAAGTATGAGCTGATACATTTCCCTCAATTCAAAGGTAAGATTCAAACCTATGATCTCATTAATATATTGTATTCCTGGAGCTCATTGTTTTCCCTTACCATCTGAACTAACCTGTGATAGCAGTTATAGTACATTAACTCATGAGTAGGTGATTCACTTCAATAGTTACTAATGATATACGAACCCACAAATTTGTGATTGAAAATTTTCATGTTCCATGTCCTTGTGTATTAATTCATATTGTTATATGTATCTCCATCTTCATCCCCATCTTGATGAAATTTACATGCAGCAGTAGCAGTGACATCATCGGCAGCGATGGCAGCAGCAGCAGTGGTGGCGGTGACAACAACGGGGGCTATAGTGGTGGCAGTAGCGGCGAGAGAGGCAGCGTTGGGAGTAGCAGCATCGGAGGCAGCGACAGCAACTACAATAGTAGCTGCACCGGAAGCAGCGGCGATAGTGGATGTAGCAGTGGCTCCACTAGAAGGAATGGCAGTAGTGGTGGTAGCAGCGGCTGCACCAGAAGCAGTGGTAGCACTGGAAGCAGCGGCAAAGAAGGCAGTGGCAGGAGCGATGGCAGAAGTAGCAGCAGTGGTAGTGGTAGCTGTGGCATGCAACAGCAGCACCGTCAGTGGTGGCAGTGGCCAATGGTGGTATCAGCAACAGCGACAACGTTGGCATCGGCGACAATGATAGTAGTAGAGGCAGTGGCGGCAACGATGATAACAGTATTTATTGGCAACGACAGTGGAAACATCAACAGCGATAGGAGCAGTAGTGAGAGCAGCAACAACAACACAAAATGAGGTATATGCGTATGAATAAAGTCAGTAAATATGTACATATAATACTGTAGTATTTTATGTACATATATAATGAGTATATTTGTACTCAGTTTATATGTACACATAATACTGTTGTTTTTATGTACAAATACTATAGTAATATATGTACGAGTGAAATGCTAGTATATATTTACATATATACTACAATATTATATATGTATCAAAACATAACTTTTTTTTTAATTTTACGTAGTGGTTTAAATTTTTGACAGTATTGATACCGCATTGTTCCTCAAACAAAGCTTTTATAAGTGATGGGATTTTTCACTAGACATTACATGCCATGACATGGATAGTTTTTTCATAGTAGCAAAAATGATGATCAGAGGAGCAGGGGGAGAGAAAACAACATCAATGAATGGATATATTATACTTTATCAACTATCAGTAGATACATTAATGAATAAGATGAAATAAAATTTTGTTATTTTCTTGTTTCAATTATGTAAAATATTGAATTAGAATAAGCTATTAAATGATTTTATTTTTTATTTATTATAAATTATTTATAGATTCAATTTTATTCAATTTGATATAAAATTATTAAATTATTTAATTAAAAAATTTTAAAATAATTTAAATTTTGAAATTAATTTTGAAATTAAAATAGCTAGGGAAAAATCCCTTGCTAATTTAGCTAGGGAATTTTCACTAGCTAATTTATCTAGAGAAATATTAAAATTAGCGACGGATTTTTTGTCGCTAAATTTATTTAGCTATGGACTATATTCATCGCTAAAATTTATAGACTAGCACTTTAGCTAGGGAATCAACCATCATTATATTTGTTTAGTAACGGAAAATCTAATTTATCTTGCTAATTTAGCTAGGGAATTTGCCATTTTTAGCAAAAGATTTTTCTGTCGCTAACTATTTAGCTAGGGACACTTTCCATCTCTAAATTTTATCAAGAAGCAGTTTAGATAAGGAACGGATCCATCGGGAATCCATCGTTATATCCTATTTAGCGACGAAAAATGCTCATTTAGATAGGGAACTGTCCCTAGCTATATGAGATCTTTCTTATTGTTTTAGTCCATATATCTATCTTTCTTTCTATCTATCAATGTACCTATCTTTCTATATGTTTATTTATATATCTATCAATATATCTATCTATATATCTATAAATATACTTCTCTATTTATATATAAATCTATCTCTATCTCTCTCTCCTTCTATATCTATATATATTTATTTATCTATCTTTCTTTCTTTCAATCTATCTATCTATCTGTATATCAATTTGTTTTTTAATCGTACTATAAATATTTCTAACAATATTTCTATTTATCTATCAAATTATATGACTATCTTTCTGTCTTTCTATTTGTGCATATATATATATATATATATATATATATATATATATATATCTGTCTGTCTTTGTATCATCTATCTATCGATTTATCTATCTAACTATCTGTCTATCTATCTCTCTATATGTATATATTTATTTATCTAACTATCTTTATATCAATATATATATATATATATATATTTCCGTCAATTTGTCTATTAATCTATGTATCAATCTAACAATCAACCTGACTATCCATCTGTCGATTTATCTATCAATCTATCAATCTATATATCATTCTTTCTATTAATAAATCTATCTATCTATCAATCTTTATTTCTTTCTATTTGTCTATCTATTTATTTGTTTATTGGTATATCTATATGTCAGTGTTTCTATCTGTATATCTATATATCTATCTAGATGTCAATGTATCTATCTCTCTATCAATCTATCTGTCCATCTATCTCTCTATCTAGCTTTCTATCAATATATTTAACTATCTATCTCTCTTTCTTTATTTCAATCAATCTATCTATTTTTCTATAAATATGTCTATTAATCTATATATAAATTTATATTTTAATCTATCTATCAATATTTCTATCAATCATTCTATATATATATATATATATATATATATATCTATCTATCTATCTCTTTGTGTATCAATCTATCTATTTATATATGTATGTATTTTTTTATCAATATATCTATTTTTCTATCTATATGTCTAACTATTTGTGTATTTTTCTATATATTTTAATATATGTCTATATATGTGTGTATCTATTTGTCTATCTATCTGTCTATTTATCTATCTATCTTTCTATCTAACTATCTGTCTATTTATCTATCTATCTATCTATCTATCTATCTTTAAACCTATTTGTCTATATATATTTATATCTATCTGCTTATCTATATGTCTAACTATCTAACTATCTATATGTCTATTTATTTGTGTATCTATCCATCTATATCTATCTAATAATATGTAGATATATGTATCTATCTATCTATCTTTATATCTATCTATCTATAAATCTATCTGTCTATCAATCAATCTATTTATCTTCTATTAATCTATCTATCAATGTGTCTATCAATCTGTATATCAATCTATCTATCTATCATCTATCAATTTGTCTATCTATCTATCTATATTTATATATATCAATCAATCAATCTAATTAACTATTAATGTATTTTTATTTCTCTTTGTCTATCTATTTGCTTATCTATCTATTGATCTATTTGTCTATCAATCTTACAATCAATCTATCTAGATATTTGTCTATCTACCTATCTATCTATCTTTTTAGTTATCTATCTGTCTATCTATCTCTATATCTAAATTTCTATCTATCTGTCTATAAATATGTCTATCTATCTTTGTTTCTATTTGTCAAACTTTCTAACTATCTATCAGTCTATCTATCTACCTATCTATCTGTGTATCTATATGTCTATCTATATATCTCTCTATTTGTCTATCTTTTTGTCAATCAATCAATCTATCTATATATCTATTTTTCAATATATATATTTATCTATATTTCTATTTATTTATTAATCCTATGTCTATCTTTAGGTCTATCTATCTATCTATCTATATTCTATCTTTCTATCTCTCTATCTATTTGTTTATTTATTTGTCTATCTATTGGATTTCTATCTGTCTATCTATTGGACTTTCGATCTATATATCTATTGTCAATCAATATATCTATCTATCTTTATATCTGTCTATCTATCTATCTATCTATCTATCCATTTGTCTATCTATCTATCTATCTGTCTGTCTATTTTTCTATATACATATCTATCTATCTATAAATCTATCATGTCTGTCTATCTATATATATACCATTTTATCTATCAATTGTTTATCTATTAATCAATCATTCTGTCTATCAATCTGTCTATCAATATATCAATCAATCAATCAAACTTTCTATCTATTTCTATATATATTTTTCAATCTATCTTCCTATCAATCAATCAATCTATCTATCTATCTATATATTGTTCTATATATCTATCTATCTATGTGTATGTCTATCTATCTATCTATCTTTCTGTCTATATATCTATCAATATTTCTATATGTCTATCAGTCTGTCTATCTATCTATCTTACTATTTATCGATCTATCTAATTTTTTCTATAACAATATATCTATCTATATAGCGGTCTATCTATCTATCTATGCATCTATCTATATTTCTATCTATCTACCAATTAATCTATGTATCTATTTGCCTATTTATCTTTCTATTTCTATCAAACTTTCTATCTAATTATTTATTTATTTATCTATCTATCTGTCTATTTATATGCCTATCTATCTATTTATATGTCTATATATCTGTCTATGTATCTTTCTATCTATCTATTTATCTATATATATATATATATATATATTTCTATCTATCTATTTGTCTATTTTCTATTTATCTATTTTAATATATCTATCTGTCTATTTATTTATCTTTCTATCTATCTATATATCTATCGATATTTCTATCTATCTATCAATATATCAATTTGTCAATCTATGTATCTATCAATCTATATATCTATCTATTTATTTGTCTATCTAGCTATCTTTCTATCTAACTAACTATCTATCTATCAAATAATCAATTAATCTATCTATGTGTCTCTCTATTATCTATCTATCTTTTGATCTATCTAAGTAATAATCTCTTGATCTATCTATTTCATTTATATATTTATCTATTTATCTATATTTTTATTTATGTTTCAATCAATCAATATATTTTACCATGAATCTCTCTATCAATCTATCTAATTATCAATCTATCTATTTGTCTATCATTATTTATATCAGTCAGTCTATGAATTTTTCTATTTATTTTTATATATATCTATCTATCAATTTATCTATATATCTGTCTATCAATGTCTTTTATTTCTCAATATATTTTTCTATCAATCATTCTATCTATTGTTTATATATATATATATATCTGTTTCTCAATATATCTAACTAATAATCTTCTATCTATTTGTCTAATAATCTAATTAATATCTATATTTCTAACTATTTATTTTTCTATCTATCTATTATCTATCTAGCAGTTTATATATCTTTCTATCAATCTTTCTTTTTATCTATCTATTAATTTATATGTCAATTTGTTTATCAATCAATCTACCTATCTATCTATCAATCAATCTATATATCAATCTGCCTATAAATTTGTCTATAAATATATCTAAAAAACTATCTATATATTTATATATTTAATAATCGATCTATATGTCTATCTGTCTATCAATCTATCTTTCTATCAATTTAAATATCTATATATTTACCTATCTATTTATCTATCTATCTATTTGTCTATCTACTTGTATATCTATATTATTTTCTATCTATGTATTTATCTATATTTCTATTTATCTATCTATGTGTCTATCTATTTTTCTATCGTTCTATCTATCTGTTTATCTATCTATCTATCTATCTATCTATCTATCTGTGTATAGATCAATCTATCAATCTATTTGACTATCAATCTATCTGACTATCAATTTATATATCTATCTATCTTTCTATCTATCTTTCTATCATTCTATCAATCTTTCTATCCATCTTTTATCAATCTTTCTATCAATCTTTATATTTATCTATATCTATTTGTTTATCAATCTATCTATTTATATCTCTATATAATTTTTTTTCTAACTACCTATATATTAGTCTATCTATATATCTAAATATTTTTATATCAATCTATATGCTTTCTATATATCTATCTTTTTTATAACTATAATTATTTGTCTATATATATGTTTATATATATATATATATATCTATCTGGCTATCTATCTTTCTATCTACATATCTATCTATATATCTATCTATTTCTCTATCAATCTATCTATCTGTTTATCTAATTGCCTATCTATATGTCAATATATCTATCTATCTATCTATCTATATATCAATCAATCTATCTATCTATTTGTCAATCTTTCTATCTATATGTATATTTTTTTACTATTTATCTATCTATCAATATTTCTATATATGTATTTGTATATCTTTCAATCTATCTATATGTCTATTTATCTATCTTTCTATTTGCCTATCTATCTATTTATTTAACTTTCTTTTTACCTATTTGTATATCTCTCTATCAATATATCTGTCTATCTATCTATTTATCTATTTATCAATCTATCAATCTTTCTTTCTATCAATCAATCTATCTATAAGTCTATAAAAATGTCTATCAATCTATCTGACTATCAATTTATCGATCAATTTGTCTTTCCATTTGTTTATCTATCTATTTATCTAACTATCATTATTACTATTAATAAATCAATCTTTCTGTCTATATATCTATCTCTCTATTTAACTTTCTTTATTTCTTTTTGTAAATTTGGCTGCCTATCGATTTGTCTCTCTGTATATCTATCAGTCAATCTTCTTATTAGTCTATCTTTCTGTCAATTTGTTTATCTATCTATCTATTTGTCCTTATATCTTTATATATATCTTTAGATCTATGTGTCTATCTATCTAAGTATCTATCTATCTATCAATTAATCAATCAATTTATCTATCTATCTGTCTGTCTGTCTTTCTGTATATGTATCTATCTTTCTATATGTCTATCTATATATCGACTAATCAATCAATCAATCATCTATCTATCTAGCTATCTATCTATATATCTTTCTATCTATAATTATATCTATTTATCTATCTATTTATCTATCTATTTATCTTTATTCCTTTCTTTATTCACTCAATCAATCATTCAATCTGCCTATCAATATGTTTTTTAATCTATCTAGCAATATTTCTATCTATCTATCTATCAAACAATATCTATCTTTCTATCTTTAAATCTGTATATATATCTATCTATCAGTCTGTCAGTCTATATATTATATATCTATCTATCTCTCTAACTATCTATCTATCTATTTCTTTATCTATGTATCTATTTATTAATCTATCTATCTTTATATCAATTTGTCTATCAATATATCTGTCAATTTGTTTATTAATATATCTTTCAATCTAACTATATCAATCTTTTTATACATATGTCTATGTATCTATCAATCAATCTATCAATCTATCAATATTTCTTTCTTTATTTTTATTTGTCTTTTTGTCAATCTATTTATTTGAGTATTAGTATATATATTTGTTAGTGTTTCTATATGTCTATTAATATGTCTATTTCTCTATCAATCAATCTAATCTATCTATCTATCTAATTGTTTATCTATTAATCTATCTATCTATATGTATATCTATCAATGTATCTCTCCATATATTAATCAATCAATTTATCTATCTATATATCTGTATATCTATAGATCTATCTAGATGTCAATGCATCTATCTAGTCAATCAATCAATCAATCTATCTGTCTATCAATCTTTCTATCATTATATCTATCTATCAATCATTCTTTCTTTCTTTATTTCAATCGATCTATCTATCTTTCTATAGATATATATGTCTATTAATTTGTATATGAATCTGTATTTTAACCTGTCTATCAATATTTCTATCAAATATTCTATATATCTATCTATATATCTATTTGAGTATCAATCTATCAATCAATATGTCTATTTATATATGTATGTATTTGTCTTTTTATCTATGTATCTATTTGTCTAGCTATCTGTCTATGTATTTGTCTATCTATTTATTTATCTATCTATCTAATTGTATTTCTATCTGTCAATCTATCTATTTATCTATCTATCAACGCATCTATTTATTTATCTTTCTGTCTATCATTTTATCTACCTATCTATCATCAATCAATCAATCAATCAATCTACATATCAATTTGTCTAATAAAATTTTATAAATCTCGTTAACTATCTATCTATCTATTAGTTTATATATATGTATATCTATCTTTTTATAATTCTAAATATCTATCTATGTATCTATCAAACTAATTATATATTTATCTATCTGTCTATTTGTCTATCTATCTATCTACTTTTCTATCTCTCTTCCTCTTTAGTTATCTATCTATATTTTTATCAATCAATCTATCTTTCTATTTATTTATTTGTCTATCTATCTATTTATCAATTTATATATCAAACTATCTATCTATCGATTTGTCTATCTACTTGTTATCTATCTGTCAATGTATGTGTCTATCTATCGTTATTTCTATATGTCTATATATATGTCTATTATTTGTTTATCTTCAATCTATCTATCCAACTATCTATCTGTCTAATAATCTATCAATCAATCTATCTAAAAATAAATTTAACTATCTATTTATCTATTTGTTTATTAATAAAACAAACTATATGTCTATCAATTTATCTATCAATATGTCTGTTAATCTATCTATCAATATTTCTATCTATATTTAAATCTATCTATCTATATATGAATTTATCTATCAATCTATCCATTTATAACTCTATCTAATTGTCTTTCTATCTTTATATTTTTATATATTTATCTATCTATCTATCTATATCTCTATCTATCTTTCTATCTATCTACCTATCCATCTATCTATATATCTATTTGACTATCGATTTGTTAATCTATGTGACTATCTTTTTTTTGTTCTATCTATCTATCTATATACCTATCTATCTATCTATCTATCTATCTATTTGCCTATCAATTTATTATTTTGTCTATCTAATTGTGTATCTATATATTGATCCATCTATATATATATATTTGCCAATTTATTTGTCTTTTATATCTTTCTATCTATCTATATATTTATCAGTATCTCTATCTATCTATTTAATTTTATATCTATCTATCTATCTATATATCTATATATCTCTCTATCTATCTATCTATATCTCTGTCAATCAATCTATCTGTATAAAAATATATCTATCTATCTATCTTTCTTTCTTTCTTTATATATATTGATCTATCTATCTATATTCCTATCTATCTATTTGTCTATCTATTTGTCTATTTATATGTCAATTTACCTATCTTTTATCTGTCTATCTATCTTCTATGTAACTTTCAATATATAAATTTGTATATCTATCTTTCTATCTATTTGATTAATTATCAATCAATCTATCATTCTTTCTTTCTATCAATCTATCTATCTATAAGTATATCAAATTGACTATCAATATTTATATAAATAAGTATATCAATCTACATGTCTATAAAACTATCTGTCTATCTATCTATCTAGCTGTCTATCTATCTGGTTGTCTATCAATTTGTCTATTTGTGTATCTATCTATCAATCTTATTGTCTATCTATTTGTCTATCCATCTATATGTCTATCTATCTATGTATATATTTGTCTATCAATCTGTATATCTATCTTTCTATCTATCTATTTATCTTTCTATATATCTATCTATCTATCTAACTATGTATCTGTATATCTATCTTTCTCTCTATCTATCTATCTATCTATCTATCTTTCTATCAATTAATCAATCTATCTATCTATAAATTTGTCTATTAACCCTACATTTAACTATTTCTTTTAATTTTTCTATCAATATTTCTTTCAAACTTACTATCTATGTGTCTATATATATGTCTAACTATCTATCTTTTTATGTCTTTCTATTTGTATATCTATCTATCAATTTATCTATTTATTTCTCTATCTATCTATCTATCTATGTATCTATTTATCTAACTATCTTTATATCAATCTATCTATCTACATATCTTTCAATTTTTCTATAAATCTATCAATCTGTCTATCCAACTATCTATATATCTATCAATCTTTCTTTATTTCTATCAACCAATCAATCTATCAATCTATATATCATTCTTTGTGCATGTCTATCTGTCTGTCTATTTATTTGTTTGTCTGTATATCTATATGTCACTCTTTATGTCTATCTATATGTCTATATCTAACTATTTGTGTTTATATCTATATATTTATCTATCTATTTATTTATCTATCTATATGTCTATCGATCTAAGTATCTATCTATCTATCGTTCAATCTATCAATCAATCGAACTATTTTACTATCTATCTGTCTATTGATCTATTTAAAAATCTAAATGTCTATCTATCTGTCTATCTATATCTATATTTTTCTATCTATCTATCTAACTATCTTTCTAGCAATCAATAAATCTATCTATTTATCAACCAGTCTATTAATCTATATATCAATCTATCTTTTAATTTGTCTGTAAATATTTTTATCATCCTTTTTTTTATTTATAAATCTATCTGTGTATCAATCTATCTATCAATATATATATATATATATATATTATGTATGTATGTATGTTTTTGCCTTTTTATCTAGGTATCAATTTTTTATCTATATGTCTATCTATTTGTCTTTCTATCTATCTGTCTATCTATCTATCTGTCTATCAAACAATGTATCTATCTGTTTATCTATCTGTTAACATTTCTATCTAACTATAGGACAATCTATGTGTCCATCTATATATATATATATATATCTATCTATATATTTGTCTTTATATTCTAACATATTTGCCTATCTATATGTTTATTTATCTATCTATCTCTCCTTATATATATATATCTATCTATCTATATATCTATAATCTATCAATATATCTATCTATCTTATATCTATATATATTTCTTTCTATATATCTATTTGTTTATCTAACTATTATCTATCAATCTTTCTTTCTATCTATCTATATTTATTTATATCTAACTATTTGTATATCTATCAGCCTATCTATATTTCTATCTATCTGCCTATTTATCTTTCTTTCTATCTGCATATCTATGTATCTATGTATCTTTCTATCAGTTTTACTATTTATATATCTATCTGTCTATCTATCTGTATATCTATCAATCTATCTATTAGTCTATATATCTATCTATTAATTTATATATCAATCTATGTATCTATTTGTTCATGTATCTATCTATTGATCTATCTATATTTATTTTTATCAATCAAATGATCTATTTTTCTATCTATCTATCTATCTATCTATTTATATATTTTTCTATATGTATATCTAGCTATTAGTATTTTTGTCTATCTATATATCTGTCTGTCTATCTATTTAATAATCTACAATTTTGCTTGTCTATATATTTATCTATCTATTTAACTATCCATCTATCTATATATATGTATATATTTCTCAATATCTTTCTATCTGTCTCTCTATCTATCTATCTATTTATCTATCTGTCTATCTATCATTCTAGCCATATATATACTTGTCTATCTATCTCTTTATCAATTTTCATATCTATATATCAAATATATGTCTCTATTTATATATATCTATCTATCTATCTATCTATCTATATATTTGTCTATGTATCAGTGTATATATTTGTTTGTTTATATGTCTATCTAGATTTTTATAAATCTGACAATCTATCTATCTATCTATATTCTATCTCTCTATTTGTCTATCTATCTATCTATATTTCTATCTGTCTGTCTGTCTATCTATCTATCTTTTTTTTCTTTCTTTCTGTCTAACTATTTATCTATCTATTTGTCTATCTATCTATCTATCTATATTATCTTTCTAGTATTTCCATCTTTATCTATCTATCTGTCTATCTGTCTATCTATTGATTGATCTATCTATCTATCATTCTGTCTAACTATATGTCTTTCAATCTATCTATCAATATATCTATCAATATGTCTATGAATTTTATATCAATATATCTATAATATGTCTAATCAACTTTCTATCTTTCTATATATAAATTTTTTTATTTTTTTCTATCAATCAATCAATATGTCTATCTATCTATTTGTTTATCTATATCTCTCATAGTTAGTGTATCTATTTTTCTATTTATCTTTCTATCTATCTATATATCTATTTATCTATGTGAATGTTTGTCTATCAATTTGTCTATTTATTCATCTATCAATCATCAATATTTTTATCTATATATCTATCTGTATATCTATCTGTCTATCTATCTATCTATTTATCAATATGTCTATCATTTTT